>WWET01001891.1:0-10658 GCA_011038615.1 Limnodynastes dumerilii | reverse complement strand
TACAGTAACAAGATATACCATAGCATGTCTATGAGTATATATATATAGTAAATAGATTGAAATTTTATTTTTGTGGTAGGTGGGGGGGTGGGGGGCCCAAGCTGATCTTTTGCACCTGGGCCCATGAACCTTTAGCTACGCCCCTGGCCATGGGATATGACTTCTACTGATTTATGCCAATATAGCTCCTTCATCTTGGTTACAGAAGTTTCCTCTGTTCTGTTGGTCACAGGATACAGTTGGTCATAGGCTTCAGGTAGAATCTTCAAGCAGTGATGTTTTATCTGCTCAATGGTCTTGAGAAGGAACTTAACACAGTAGCTGAAGGTTAGTGATCACTCAGAAATTAAGAAGGAATATAATTTGAAATACAAAATGAAGCTCTTAATATACTGTGATTACTCAAACTATTGATTTCCTATATCTCTCAAAGATACAGGATTCAGGCCAACAATGTTTTGGTGACTCCAAATGTAAAAGGCATTAATATTATAAGACTTTTTTTTAGGAAAAATTCAACCACAATTTCTCCAACATGGTATAATGCTTTATAAATCAAAACAAAAGCAGGGGTGGTGGTCCGCTTAAAGTGATAGGTAAAACATCTGCAGCAGTCTGAGATATCCAAGAGTGTCCAACCTCTAAAAATGAAAAAATACAAGAGGCGGTATCTAAAAAAGCACTTGTGGTGAGTTAATATAAAATAAATTAGAGGAGCAAAGAGATTATATATTCAAAGTGATACTGTAGAGGGGGATAATGTTTCAATCTCCAATCCATGGTATCAACTCTTTAGAGTCCTTAGTAAAGATATATGCCATGTAAATAAATATTAGAAACAAACATTATTAATTACTAAAATCAAAACTTTATTGGGCAACACTAAGAAAACAAAAATAACAATAATATATAATAGAAACATAAAAGACAATAAATAAAAAAAACTTCCCTGGAATGAGAAGGACTTTGTACCATGGTAAGGACAATAGCTTTCGGTCATGCAGTCCTGAAAACGCTGGAACCCAGGACGCAAATAGATGTTAAAGAAACCAGGAACAGCCTATGACAGCTGCTGAGGAAAGGAGACTCCAGCTCAGGGAAATTGAAGAGCACTTTTGTCTATGGCGCGCATTTTAGGTGCTCAGACCTGTTACAGTCATCTCACACCAGGGTGCTAGAGCCCCTGATGGTAGGGATAGACTGGTGTGGCTGGCAATCAGCAGGTCGTGGAAAAGTGAGGAGGGTTTGGGAGTTAGACATTATGGCAGAACTGGACATGACACAAATAGACAATACAGGAGATAGGACTGGAACGGACCACCACACAGACTAACACAGACAAGAACCAGTACCAGGCAAGGATGGGGGAAAACTGATCCAGGAGAGCAGACAGGAAATGAACATGACAAAACACAACAAAACACTGAGAGCCAGACGAGGATCATGTCCAGAACACAAATACCTGGAGAGGACTGGGGCAGGTGCTAGGAGAACAGGGCTGGTACGATGGGGTATACAGTATACAGGAGAATAGTACAGATACCAGGTAACTGGGAATGAATACACATAGACAGATAAAGGCAAATGTATTAAGATCCAAAGTCAGAGCGATAAACACACTGGTGAGAGGAAAACAGGAAGCCAGGTTATAAACCATGGTTGCCTACTTTTGGCAGCTTCCCTCCGGGAGATCTCGGAGAAAAGCTACCGACGCATGCGGGGGCGGGGCTTAATGACGCGAATCACGCCATTAGGCTCCGCCCCTGGCTCCGCCCCCTGGTTCATACTGCCCCGTTTTTATTTGAAATAGGGGTCGGGACGGGGCTTGATGCCGCAAATTGCGTCATCAAGTCCCTTCCTGTGCCTAGCAACACTAGTATACTAGTGTTGCTAGGCACAGGAAGGGACTTGATGACGCAATTTGCGGCATCAAGCCCCGTCCCGACCCCTAATTTAAGTAAAAACGGCACGGGCCTCAAGTCATTTGCGGGAGATTTGCTGGCTCTCCGGGATACCGGGAGTACTGCCCGAATTTCGGGAGTCTACCGGACATTCCGGGAGAGTCGGCAACCCTGTTATAAACACAGATAGCAGGATGAGCAGAGCTAATCGACACATATAACAAATAGCAGGACAAGGAAAGATAAGAGCAGGTAGGTATATCAAAATGAACACAAGGCAATAGAACAACAGGACAGAGCAAGAATTAGGCAAGAATCCTGCTCTTCTAAACCTGTTACAAACTGACAAAATGGCTAGGGCATTCAATATCACCAGCACAGGAGAGTTATCCTTGCTTAAATACTGAACAGCCAATCACAGCAGGAGAGCCTACCAGTTCTGATTGATCTGAATTCTGGTTGTTATGCAACAGCTGAGAGTAGCTTCTGTAGGCCTTACTATGCTAATTGCTTAGCAACAAACAGGGGAAAAGAAAGGCAACTAGCAGTGAGGGCTATATACTATCTGCTCAAGCTAGGGTGAAAGAGTTTGTGCTGCTGCATACCTTTATCAATTGGTGCTCTGGGGATCGTTATCTGAGTATTTAAGTCTTTGCTCTATAGGAACCGTGTGATGTTGAACAATTTCTAATGTGTTCATTGCATGATTGCCACCAACTGAGGTTCCAAATTCTTAAATCCAGCTAAAGAACAAGGTTAGATTTTTTACTTCATGGATAAAAAAGATGTAAACATATATAAAACATAAATTTATAAAGCAAAATAATTAACATGTATATACTATACATGTAGAGAATAGCCCATAAACTGTGAAAATTATGTATATTTTAAAATATACATATTTCTATCAAGGTGGAATCATAGAAATATCACATAGAGGAAAGTGGGGAAATTTGGAGCGCACAGCCAACATATAAAATAATAAATATAAAAAAAATTAATGAAGTGAAACCCTGCCACAAATAAACAATCACCTTATATCTAGGAAACAGCTACTGATCAGAAGAAGAGAAATATAAAATTTAACTTTTATTCCATAATTATTAAAAAGGGATAGCAAGAGTAGCCCGAGGGAAAATATAAAAAATTATTTAATATTATAATAAGTCACTGTACAGATAGCAATCACTAGTACAAAAGATATATAATGACTAGAAAGTGTAGAAAACCTCCCTATTATGAGAAAATAACAAATAGCAATCCCTATTAATTGTGCCTATCTGCCTCACGGCGGAGCTTTTCCCCTATAATGGGGTATATCAGACCCTACACTACTCTAAATTGCCCATCAAACAACTAGAGAGTAGAAAGTAGGAAAATGTAGTGCCAAAAAACATGAATCAGAATGAAAAATAGAAAAATCTCAAGGAACATTAGAAAAACATTGGATTCAGTTGGAATTAATGGAATAAACTGTGCTAAATCAGGGGACCATGCTGGGATATATGAGAAACACCTGAACAATGTAGCAGACAGTTCAATCAACAATGTATAAAGCATAGAAATAATATTATGACATATTAGATTGGTACTTCATAAATATATACACACACCTCCTGATGTAATCAAAAACAATAAAAATCAATGGAGGTGAGCCCTGTTTAGAGTTTCAAACCGCCACAAGGCAAGACTTTTTCCCTTTTTCAGTAATAGAAATCCCCCGTGTTTATTCAATGCTGTCATGGAGCAGCAGGTAATCACAAAGTATAATCATCATATAACTGAGGATACAGGCAGGGGAGATATAGACAAATGTATAGGGAAAAGTTTGGGTACGGGAAAGGTACAGTGAGCAAATAATAAGAATTAAAAGACAGGAGACAGGAGCTCTCCCTTACCACCGACGTACGTTTCGCACTGCTGGCTTAATCATGGCTGAAGTGAGAGGAAAGGAGGAAGGGACTCTGGTATTTACCGGGGCAGAAGCCAAAGAGCGTATATAGGTGTGGCTAGCTGGAATGATTGACAGTGGATTTGGCTGGGAAGTATGCTGATCTGGGTGATTCCTGTCTGCGGTCTGGGACAACATATGATCTAAATAATAGTGTCACAATTTGAAGTGCTCAAAGAAAGTAACAGGGAGAGGCATGACAATCTAAGCAGCATATAAATGGCATAATTAATATTACCATGTAGGAAACTAGTAAAAAGAGATTAAATAAGAAAAAAGAGGAAAACACATAAAAGAAGAAGTGAAAAATAAATGAAAATAAAAATAATAATGAGAATAAAAATAAAAATAATATTATATATAAATATGAAAATTATAATACTGAAAATGATTAAAGTGAAAGTTGCACCAAACTGACAATACATGTAAATATAATAATAATAATAAATCACTTTTGGAAAGTCTCTAATATATATTCTGGAAAGATTTTTAGAAAGTTTTTTAATAATCAAATAAATTCACTTGCTAATATAACATGCCCCCCATACACATATGAATATTATAAGAGGACAGGAAAATTGATGTTCTGATTAAGACCATCAGGTGACCGACTCATTAGGATAATCATTTTAGATTCCTCTTGAATTCAAATTTTGTCCCAGTTTCCGCCCCTGGGATGTTTTTTTTATACTTCATTAATGCAAATTGCTTTAAGTCCTTTGAGATCACTATTGTGTTTCAACAGAACACATTGTGTATACTGCCAATGTGTTCTAGGAATCGTTCCTTCATTTTGCGACATGTCTTTCCCACATAAAGCAAATTACATGGGCATCGTAAACAATAAATTACACCCACAGAATCACACGTGATAAAGTCTGGAATTACATGTCTGTGACCAAATCTGTCAGTGAAATCTTCGTGCATTTCCATGTTGGAACATGCTTTGCATCTTCCACATTAATGGAACCCCTGGATAGTGGCTTTAGACAATGTAATAGGAAAGAGATGACTGCAGGTTAAGTGGTTCATTAAATTTGGTGATTTCCGCCAAAACTCATAAGGATGGTATCACCAATAATTTCCACAAATATAGGGTCAGATTTGAGAACATTGAGATATTTGTGCAAAATATTCCTGATAGTATTGGCTTCTCTACAAAAAGTAGCCACAAATCTTAGGGAAGTTTTGCCAGAAGTGTTAGATGCATCTTTATTTTTAGAATAAATAAGATGTTTAATCTCAAGACAAGATTGATAAACATGTTTAATAGACTTCTGGCTATACCCTCTATTCTGGAGTCTTTGCCAGAGTTCACCAGATCTTTTCTCGAAAATAGTTATGTTGGAGCAATTCCTACGGATTCTCAGGTATTCACATCTGGAAATCCCTTGAATAGTAGATTTGGGATGTGAGCTGGCAAAATGCAATATACTATTAGTTGCCGTCTCTTTCCTAAACAAGTCAGTGATTAAAGATCCATCTGTGTTAACAGATATAGTCAGGTAACTCAATGTGATATTAACTCATGTTTGTTGTGAGTTTGAGATTCAAATTATTTGCATTCAGCATAGAAACGAAATCCCTCAGATCTGATTGAGTACCATCCCATAAAAGCAGAATGTCATCAATATATCTTAGCCAAAAAATGACAATGTTAGTGTATTGATCGTACTGCTCATGAAAAACACATTCATGCTCCCACCACCCCAAATAAATATTGGCATAAGTGGGAGCACAAGTGGTGCCTATGGCTGTGCCACGTAATTGTAAATAATAGCGGTTATTGAAGAGAAAAAAATTTTTTTGTAGGACAAAAGTCAACAAGTCAAGCAGAAAGTTGCTAAAATCCACATCAGAGGTAGAGTTTAGAAAATGTCTAACCGCTCTGATGCCATATTCGTGCTGGATACTAGTGTATAAAGCTTCCACATTGAGTATAACCAACCAGGTTCCCAGTGGGATGACAATGTCTTTTAATTTGGACAATACGTCCATAGTATCTCTGATGTATGATGGAAGGCTTCTGACAAATTGTTTGAGATATTTGTCTAAATATATCAGGCAAACTGTCTGAGATATTTGTCTAAATATATACTAGCATTTTTGGTGATACAGCCTTTCCCAGAGACAATGGGCCTGCCTGGCGGGTTCACTCAATTTTTGTGGGCTTTAGGTAGGAGATATAGTGTGGGTGTCTGCGAATTGTCCACCCACAAAAAGTCATAATTCTTTTTAGTTATGATGTTACTTGTGTAAGTATTGTTTATCAGAGATTGATACAATTGGAGACAATTGGAAGTAGGATTGAAGAGTAATTTCTTATAGCAAAGAGGGTCTTCAAGTTGACGTAAGGCCTCATCAATATACATGTTCCTGGGCCACAAAACAATATTGCCCCCTTTGTCAGAAAGCTTTATGATAACATCAGTCCATCCACTAATCTCTTTAATGGCCTGATATTCTTCTTTATTGAGATTGGAATTATGAACTTTGTATTCATTGTTAACAAGGTTATCCAGGTCTCTGGAAAATAATTGAATAAAAATTTGAGCATGAGGATGGAGAGAAAAATCAGGTAAGTAGGATGATTTTTTCTTGAGCTTGGTTCTAGAGTCTGGATTTTCTATAGTGGAAGATTGCTCTTGATTCAGTTCCTGAAGAGCACTCAAGGCTTCAAGTTCCTCAGAGGATGTATTGGGGAAGGTAAGGGCGGATGCATCAATATTAGGAGAATCATGTTGCTCCCGATTATCATAAATCTTGCATAAGATTAACTTTCGTATATACATATATAGATCACATTCCCAGTGGAAACATTTTGGGGGAAAAAAAGAGGCCCCGCTGGAGAACTTTAGTTTGGGAGGGAGATAGGGACCTGTTTGTAAGACTTATAATCTGAAAAGTTGATTCTTAATTTTTTCAGAATCATTGGTTATCTGTATCTCCTGTTGGGTTTGCCTCTTTGCCTCAAATCCATTTTTGGTCTCCCATCCTGTTTCTCCCTTTGACCTCCTTGACCGCCTCTTAATGCCCCTACATGTTTTGGGATGGTTCCTATATTGCCTGAGGGGGGCCATGTGACCCCATCTAAAGAATCGCTCCTGATTGATGTCCTTGTTGGTGCTTGATCCGTAGACTCAATATGCTCCTGGTCCTCACTTTCAGAAGACTCAATCTCTGAAGTAGTATCCCCATTGTGACTATTTTGTCTCCTCCTATAGCTGAACTTCTTATTCCACATATAGACCTATTGCGTGCATAGTCCTCTTTGTCACGTTGGAATTTCTCTTTTTTCTTATCCATAATCATTGTTTCAAATTCAGATACTTTAGTTTTTAATTTCTCTTATGTGGTTTGAAAATCTTGATTACTCTTATATTTTTTGAGAGGATCCCCAATTGCAGTAATCTCAGAGTTACATTCAGTTAAAGTAATTTCACCATGTTGTACTAAAATAGACATTAGGTCAAGGGTACATCTGGTGAGGGCATTCTCCTATTTGGTTTTTAAATTGTCGAATGCTAATTCATAGGTGGGAAATAGTGTGGGTCTTAAACCCCTGGGAATTATTTTGCTCCTAATGTAATTCCTTGTGGATGTGAGATTTCACCATATTCTTGTTTGTTCCATTAAGAGTCTCTGCAAGTCCCACAATTCACTAGTCCATTTCTCTGATGGAGTTGAATTTGATGAGGCTATATCAGAAAATATTTTGTCCATTTCCTCTCTTACCTTCTGCTGCCTGGATGTTAAATCATCAGTTATACTGAAGGCAGCCATTATGTGATATAATCAAAAGAAAAATATGAAAAATTTATAGATATCAGAAAACAAGGGTATAAAACAAAAAAGTGTGAGTAACTGACCTACTGTGGTCAAACCAGGAAGTAAAGATTCAGGGTTGGCAGGTAATATTGTGCTGACACCAAAGAAGGGAGCTTACACTGAACAGTGCACTCCCAGCGGGAGAAAGAATACAATTCACACAATTTTCATTCAATGCCCTAAAAAACATTTTAGTTGCTCTTCTTTGCAACTAAAGTATTTATGTCTTTCAGGAGATGGCCTTCAGAACTGAACACAGTATTCTAGGTTAGGTTGTACCAATGATCTATTAAGGGGATTTATTACCTTCCCTATTATAGCAATAAAAGGAATAGTGGGTTTTGGTTAAAACAATATTGATTTATTTAGAATCAAATTGACATGAGCAGCAAAATACACATGGTATTCAGTAACATTCATTTTTTTTTTTATAATATAATACAAAACAAAACAAAACATGTAATGTGTCAAAAGATGTCATATGATAAAGCAGAATAAAATTATCAACAAACACACTATTTCATTATAGTTAACAATTCTATATGTATCTCATGACATGGATAAAAAAAAAAGTAAAAAAAATGTGTGATTAAAATTTTGACAATTATACAAAATATACTTATATATAAATGTAAAGAAAATAGTTTAATGAAGCATATAAAAAATAATGTTCACATAAAACATGTATTAATAAACACAATTTCATAATTCCACATTATAGACATATCAAATATTAAGTACCGTATAATACATGATTTAAAACCTAAACTAAACTTCATAAAACATATTCAATAAAAAAAAAAACTATTGATGTAGAAGGGTTAATAGATAGAAATCGGTCTAAAAATTGAAAGTACTGTGTATCTGCCAGTTATGTTAATGGTCTGCCATTATCATTCAGTTATGAATATGTGTCAAACGGAACATAAAAACAATTCTACTGGTTGGTAACACGTGGAAGAGTGCTCATATGGTAAAAATCTGTACTACTAACATTACACTTGCGGTATACAGACTGTTGGGTGTGACAAACTGAATTAATCATGGATTTTGACACTATACACATTTTTTTTAAGTATAAAAAGCCGAATATCTTCCCCAACCTAGTGCTAAAAATATTTTGTAGTTATTGTCTGAGTGACAGTAGTGAGCAGGAAAATATATACAGTTTGCAGCTATGTATACTGTAGGTCAGCTGCCAGCTTAAAATGCCAGCTGGAAAATGGTTCCGGTGCATAAATAAGAATCATATGTAGGGGCCTAACTAAGCCCTTATCGTACAATTTAAATACGCGCCCCATACCACCATGCGTCATTCTGTCCCACAGTCGAAAGGCATCGAGCACGAAGCCTTAATCTTGAGGATCCAGATCCATGTCATGCTTGAAGCTTGAAGCGCACACATGCACTGTATTATAATGCAGATGGCCAAATTTCTTAATTCTAAATCTGGTCCAAAATCTGGATCAATCCCAGATTTTCAGAAATAGATATTCAGTTTGTTTTCTACAATTTTAAAATGCAGTAGTAGATTCTAAACGTGAAATGAAGAGATTGGGCTGGATAGAGACCTAGTTAAGTGCTTGAACTAAGTTACTCTTGGGCTAAACCATGTTGATTGCAGGGGAGTCATATTTCATCTGTTGCAAACAGTATTAGAGGTGATGTTTCCTATCCCAAGTCTAAATAACAGTGTAATAGTAATGCTGGTCAGTATCTGTGTGCAGTAAGCAATTCAAAGATATATCCCTGCATGCAAAGAATATAATTAACTTGACTCCCCCTGAAATCAACATGGTTTAGCCCAGGAGTAACTAAGTTCAAGCATTTAACTAAGTCTGAATCCAGCCCATTGAGTCTAACCAGAGCCTGGTGTTCGCTGGAGTGAAAATGATGATGGGGACAAATAACAGAATATAAGATAAAAGGATATTGTATAAAACAGATCACCACCTTTGGAATAAATCCATAGATAGAATTATCAGTGCCAGGTAAAAAAGTAACAGCCTTATCAAATCTTTAATTTCTATTACCGGTGTATCAAATTGGGAACATTTAATGGTTGGATATATTCAGCAGCAGCCATAGGAGTTATATACTATTGTGTGTTATCATCTAATAAATGTGCCTATTTTAATTTGTACTTTGTTTCTATCTAAGAGTCGTTGAACCCCCATAACATTGTGTGACACATCTAACGAAGGTTAGAAGGGGCTGCTTAGTCTCTACTTGGACATATTTTATACAATATTGAATTATTAAGCTGTGTGGACCTAAGCTTTAACACATTTGGGGCCTCATTTACTAAAGTTGATTTTTACCAAAAATTGCAGCATTTACTATGCCTGTATTTTTGGCATCGATGTAGAATCGCCGTTTATTGAAAAGCACGGTGATTCTCCATTTCAAAATCAGCATGCATTTTTCTATCAATTAGTCTGTTGACTCATATATTACTATAAGGAAAAGCATGGCCATGTGTTTGTGGCTATGCTAATCCTTGTAGTAGTGTAAGCAGCAGCCTGATAAGTGATAGAAATCTCTAAGCAAATGTGTAATGTGTCCCTAAAAATTTAACAAATTACCCAAATAAACATTTCAATATTACATGACCTAACACTACATGTTAAACCCTGAATAAAATGTGTTTAAAATGTCCCTCACTGTGTAGATCGAATAGAATGGTGACCACCTTTACACTATGTACCCTAAAGTGTATTTAGGATTACAAATATGAATAAAATAATAAATAAATGTAGCGACTCACCGTTTAGCAGTCATACATACATACATGCTGCGTGCACTACTATAAGGATTAGCATGGCTACAAACACATGGCCATGCTTTTCCTTATAGTAGGATATGTGTTGGCAGGATAAGTGGTAGAAAAATGCAGCTAGTGGTTTTTACTAAGTGAAAAACACATGTCAACTATGTTGGGGAGTCAGTCCCCGGTTAGAAAATCCCAATTTCGAAAA
>WWET01001890.1:290197-312870 GCA_011038615.1 Limnodynastes dumerilii | reverse complement strand
GACTTCTCTCATGCGACTTCAGGCCACGCCCCTAATTTGTTTTTATTTTAATTTTGTGCAATTAATGCAAGCATTTAAGATATTAATAAGATGCAATAAATATGATACAATCTCCAGAGACATGATAATAATGATGATGATGATAATAATAATAATAATAATAATAATAATAATAATAATACACATGATTACATGAGTACATTCCTACAGAATTTTGTATTTTCCTACAGAAAGTATTTTAAAACCAATGTTTTGCATTGTAAACCTCTTGGTGGTGTTATAGTAAAAGTTTGAATTAACCTACAAAGCTCAAACTGTCAATTCAATATTTTATTCTCCCATTACATATAATTATCACAAAGAAATACACTTGGACTCCCTAGTGGGCTCTTGATTGAACCTTAAAGCTCACGTAGAGGGCTGATTGCAAATCCACTGGGTCAACTTAAACATTATTAGAAGTCACTGCCACCCTGCAGGCTTTTGCTAGTCTAATAGTATTTGGAGATGTATTATCAGCAGATAGTGAGTTAAAGTTAGAAGAAGTCAGCTAAAGTATTTAAAGGAATGTTAATTACAGAAAACAGATTTTCCTTGACCTGCCTGGATACTAATGTGCTAATGTGTAGATTATGTTTATAAAGCAATATTTAACCCTCAGATGCCCAAAATATTTTCTAGTGTACTTTAGCTCAAAATGGGATCAGAGTTGACCGCAGGTTAAAATGAGTTATTCTGCATTAAAATATAGGGTGAGACAGTCTCATACCTAATATATTCAATAATACGCAACATCAGTAATCTAACATAGAAACATAGAAAGTGACGGCAGATAAGAGCCACATGGCCCATCCAGTCTGCCCAGTTGTTTATTTAAAACTATACTGACCATAGTCCTTATTTACCCTTAATTTAGTTTAAGATTTAGGATATCCTTATATTTGTCCAAAGCATGTTTAAACTGTTCTACTGTGTTAGTCTCAACCACCTCAGATGGGAAGTTATTCCACTTATCTATCACTCTTTCGGTGAAGTAATTTTTCCATACATTTCCTTTGAATCTACCACCCTCCAGTTTATATTCATGCCCTCGTGCTCTTTCTCGGAAAAATGCCCCCTCCTTTAGCCGGTCACAACCCTTGATATATTTGAAAGCTGCTATCATATCCTCTCTTCTCTTCTCTGCTCCAAGCTGTACATGTTTAATTCCTCTAGCCCAGGGGTGGTCAACCCATGTCTCTCGAGCCATATGTGGCTCTCTAAGGTCTGTTGTGTGGCCCCTGGAGCAGCTGTAAACCTGAGATCTCCTTCTATATAGCTTAGGAAGAGTTCTCTGATTTACCTCTGCTATCCAGGAACCACAGCATCTACAGATCAGGGATTGCTTGGAGCGATCCCTGCACTGTCTGGGCTGTCATTCAGCCTATGTTAAAAAAAGATACAAGAACAGGCAGTGCAGGAGCAGCCTCCAGGGGGCCTCAGTCTCCCTGCAGTGTGGAAACGCAGGCTCCATCTGGCTGGAGATGGCTGCACTGGGTAAGTAAATAAGTGTGTGTCTCTCTCCAAAGTTGTGTGTGAGTGCGTGCCTCTCCCCAGTTTGTGTGTGTGTATCTCTCCACAATTTGTATGTCTCTTCTACAGTTTGTGTGTGTGTCTCTCTCCACAGTTTGTGTGTGTGTGTCTTTCTCTCCACAGTTGGTGTGTGTGTCTCTCCATAGTTTGTGTGTATGTGTCTCTCCACAGTTTGTGTGTGTGTGTGTCTCTCCACAGTCTGTGTGTGTGTCTTCACAGTTTGTGTGTGTGTGTTTCTCCACAGTTTGTGTGTGTGTCTCTCCACAGTTTTTGTGTGTATGTGTGTCTCTCCACAGTTTATGTGTGTTTCTCCACAGTTTGTGTATGTGTCTCTCCACTGTTTGTGTGTGCGTGTGTGTGTCTCTCCACAGTTGTGTGTGTGTGTCTCTCCATAGTTGTGTGTGTATGTCTCCACAGTTTGTGTGTGTGTAGGTCTCCACAATTTGTGCGTGTGTTTCCACAGTTTGTGTGTGCGTGTCTTTCCACAGTTTGTGCGTGTCTCTCTACAGTTATGTGTTTTGTGTGTGTGCCAATAGTTATGTGCTTTTGTGTGTGTGTTTGAGTGACAATAGTTATGTGTATTGGTGTGTGTGTGACAATAGTTGTGTTTTACAATAGTTGTGTGTGTCAATAGTTATGTGTATTTGTGTTTGTGATAAGTTATGTATATATATTTGTGTGTGTGACAATAGTTATGTGTATTTGTGTGTGTCAATAGTTATGTGTATTTATGTTTGTGACAATAGTTGTGTGTGTGATAATAGTTGTGTGTATTTGTGTGTTTGTGTGTCAATAGTTATGTGTATTTGTGTGTTTGAAAATAGTTATGTGTGTGACAATAGTTATGTGTATTTGTATGTGTATGACAACAATTATGTGTATTTGTGGGAGTGTGTGTGTCAGTGTCAGTCATGGTTCTGTATTGTGTAATGCAGGGGAAATGCGCTGACCCAGGATTGCAGACCAGATACTACAGGAGAAAGCAATAAGTCCATCAAAATCCAGTATCAGGTAGGTTCGTAGTTTAATTTATGTATACAGGTCATGTAATTTTGTGTATTTGTTGGTTATGGGAGAGTGTGTATGACAACAATTGCGTATTTGTGTGTGGGGGAACAAATGCGTATATGTATGTGTGGAGGAAGTAGAATATATATATTTTGGCTCTAAGGGCCATCCCTGCCCTAATATATCCCATTTATATCAAAGTATTTGCCATTCCCAGACCCATCACATACCCCATATGTACTTTTTTTTATTATTTTATTAGTCAAGCATCACAGTGATACAAGTATACAATCACAGTTTACAGTTTCGTTGATAGCAAAGATGAGAAACAATCTTGTATTCGATTTAGACATGTGGACCCAGTCTCATAGGAGTCCATACCTTCATGTATGATAATATGCAGAAACATCCAATAGACATATAATATACGTGAATGTGCGTATTTTCTATGGTGCGCATGCGCAGTGCGTTCAAATCTGCGAATTTACGTCTCCGCCACGCGTAAAATCGCGGGGAAGCGTAGTTCTGGATCAGGCCCAATGTTCTGTATACAGGTCCTGACATTCAATTGTTTATCTCTCTGCTATCTAAAACCCTCAAGCAAAATTACTTTCTGTTTAACGGACAGTTATATCGTCAACTTAGCGGATGCGCCATGGGCTCATCGGTAGCCTCAGCCTTTGCCAATATCTACATGAACTCCTTTGAGGAACAATACATCTACAGTAATCCTAAATTCATTGCCCACTGTTTATTCTACTGTCGATATATCGATGACCTCCTGTTTGTGTGGGGTCCAGGAGAGGAGGATTTCACCACCTGGATACAAGAGCTAAATACGCTCAACACCCCTATCAAATTTACATGCCAACTAGAACCCCAATCAATTAACTATTTGGACGTTAATATCACAATAAAAGATGGGATGATCGTCACAAATCTCTTCTCCAAAGCTACAGATCGTAATAACCTGCTAAGAGCGGATTCCTTCCACCCCCCTGCTCTGAAGTATAGTTTGCCTTACTCACAAATGATCAATGTCCATAGGATCATTTCTGATGAGACACAATGGGAAACTCAGATGGTAAATATGGTCAATAAATTTGTGGAAAGAGGGTACTGTAGAGTAAAATTACTGGATTTGAAAGACAAAGTGGCAGCTATACCAAGGGAGCAAACGCTCAGAGCTCAGAATACCCAGAATAGTCGCCCAAGACTCCCCTTTGTACAACAATATAATACATCCAGTCAGCACATCAAGACCACCTGCAAAAAATGGTGGCCGCTTATCACGGGAGATCCTGCGCTATCGTCACAACAGCAACATTCCATCATGCCATGCTATCGGAGAGGACGAAATTTGAAGGACATGTTAGTTAGATCAGATGTGACAATCAAGCCACAGGTAACAGCTAAAACAGGTTGTTTTAAATGCCTCAAATGCATTACGTGTAGATACATGCAGACGGGACAATATATCTGCCACCCACATTTGGGGTGTAAGATCCAAATCACCAGCCATTTGACGTGCATGTTGTAATTTGTAATTTACTTAATCCAATGCCCATGCGGACTGGCGTATATCGGGAAAACCCGCAGAACATTCCGAGAACGCATGGCTGTGCATAGGAGCAGCATTAGGATAGCTTTGGCGCAGGGCACGAGTGACCAGCCAGTCGCCAGGCACTTTGTAACGGCTGGACATTCACTAGCAACTTTAAGGTACAGAATCATAGATACTGTCCCAGTAAATATACGTGGAGGCAACCGAGACAAACTGTTGCTACAAAGGGAAACGAGATGGATCATCAAGCTTAACACCCTCGCCCCAAATGGACTGAATGAATATGTGAACGTATCATGTTTCAACTGATGTGGGGTGGAGTGCCCAAGATGATGTTTCTATGATAGCATGTGCTGCTATGTAAAGTCCGTAAAGTTCTGGCAAGTGTAGTAACCTTACATTTGTATGCAGTATTCTGCTCTATATAGTATTGTATATCCTTTAGCATGATGTGGTGGATCTAGAGGCGCTATGGTTGCCTCTCTTGTTTGGTATATAGCTTGTTGGGTATATACCTCTATTGGGTGTGATGCTAGTATGCATGGGATATCAGTGTTACAGCTATGATTAAGTTTTCATCATGGACAGTATCTTATTAATTCTGGCTATGGTGTGCTAGGGGATAGCTGTTATGAAAATATACTTGCATAAAATGTCGGTGATAGATATGCGGCACCCCCGGTACAATTAGAGGTCTAGGTAGTGGATATAGGGTTGAGGTAATATTTGCCCTGGTATCTATGTATTGGGCTATATTTAACCCGTCCGGGACTGGTAGAGTTCTAGAGATGTCCTCAGCAACCTTCATGGGATTTAGTCCTGTGCTGGTGGTGGTGTAGGTATATATGATTAGTGTAAGAAACTCACACATATAGGTATATAATGGCAATACAGCTATGGTCTCTTGGCTGAGTAGCTGGATATGGGGATGTATCCAAGTATTTTACCACATTAGGGTTCTAAGTACTGTTATAGTGAAGTAGTCTGCATGATGCCTGGAGTAGCAATATGTCTTGATCCATGTTTCCTGTAATGTCTCAGTCTTTCTTTGCCCCTCTCTATCTGGTTGGGGTGGTGTTGGTTTTTTGCACGCAAATGCACTTTGTCTATCACATGTTATTGTTTATGATATATACATCGTATGTATGCACAGATGTTTATTGTATGTGGCCTATATGCATTCTTAACCCAATGAATATGCAGAGTTTTAACGCATGTACCATTTTAATTATTTTTGTACTGTGTTATGTTTTATGCATTCTTTTTAAATATGCTCACAAGGCCCAATTTTCACACTTTACATAGTTGTATTTGTTGACCTGTCATTTATGATTGTAAACACGCTGCACTGTTTACTTTCTGTATGGGTAGCTGGCCCCCTTGGGTTGCCGTGACAACGGAGGGACACCTCACAGCTGATTCATTCAGACTGGGGAGGCTGGACCACCAGAAGCCGTCAGCACATGGGTCCTGGGGATTTCACCTGAGGGTATTTAAATTCACTGTTTTTAGCACTCGTGTTACTTTGTCCCTGATGAAAGAGCTGCAATAAAGGCTCTGAAACGTCGGAATTCACCCAGACTTGGACTCCGTGTTTTATTTTTAGTAAGCCGTCTAGTGCCGGGTAACATCCACTATATATTTGGTCTTTTCATTAAGTACCTACCAGGGCACAGATGCAACTATTCTTATGAGAGGAGTGCCGCACACATGAACGAATATAAATATATATATATATATATATATATATATGCAGTTGTAATGGAAGTCACTATTTATTCTGAAATACAGCCGACGTTTTAATCTATGCAGATTTTTATCGAGGCAGTTAAGACATGTACATCACCCGAACATACATCAGAGAATAAGAATAAATAGCAAAAGAAAAAGAACAACTCACCAATGTGAAGCCACCGAACATTCCTCCTGACCGGAAATACTGAACGCCAAGCACCCGCCACATCATCAAGCGGGGCATGCTGCCAGTCTCCGTCAGTCATCGGCCGGGGTGGTACCATAGAAACCATGTAAACAAAAACAGCGCCACCTACAGCAAATTAAAAAGAGATATACAGCAAATTAAAAAGAGATAAGCATTAATGCAAGCAGTAGTCAAAGCGTAAGGGACACCAAACAAGATACTGCACATATCCACAAATTCAATAGACACATTGAACAGATGCATCAATAAAGGAGAGAAACATTAGAAAAAGAAACTATAAAAAACAGCTGAGAGGAAGAGATTCATTAAGTCCCCTAGGAGCTAGGGCACAAAGTCTGTAGATGAGTTTACTCTCATGTTGCAATAGGATTTTTTCTCTGTCACCACCGCGATCCAACTTGAGGAAATGATCCAGCCCCATCCATTTAAAGTCATTCAATGAATGTCCTGCAGCTTTCCAATGCCGGGCCACCGGCTGGTCGCAATCCTTCTGCAGCTTTAATCGCCGATCGATGGAGTGCAAGCCGCTCCTTGATCTTTCTCACAGTCTTTCCAACGTATATCAAACAGCAAGAACACTGTATAACATACACCACATATTGGGTGGTGCAGGTGATGATGTGATGTAGGGGAATTTTCTGTCCAGACTGCGGGTGTGTAAAGGCGGATCCTGTAATAAGATGCGAGCAAGCCAGACAGCCCGTGCATCTATAGCACCCGGGTTGGCGTGAAAGAAAGGTAGTCCTGACATTAGAAGATGAACTTCTAATATCACTTTTACAGAGAAGATCATGCAGATTTCTTCCCCGTGTATGGCTGGCCAAGAGTGTTTTTGACTTCAGCATATGTAATTTCTGATCCGTGCTGACAATCGGTCAGAGTGCTTTAACGGCCCTCTTCTAAAAAAAAAGACAAATGATTAAAACGAGAGACCCATGGTATTGGGTCCTTCAATGTTTTATGGGGTTTAGCAATCAAGAGTTCTTCTCTACTGATCCTGGAGGCCTTTTGCTTTGCCTGGTATAACATAGAGGCATTATAGCCCCGAGCTGCAAATCTATTAAGTACCTCATCCATTTGGGCATCAGCTGCTGTACTGTCACTATTAATACGTTAAGCTCTAATCAGCTCGGCATTGGGCAGCCCCTTGATTAACAATGGTGGATGGTGACTCTGGGCATGCAGTAAGCTGTTCCAATCTGTAGACTTCTGAAACATAGATGTCTCAATAGAGCTGTCGTTACGTGATATAAGAACATCCAGATAATGTATGGCAGATTCACTCCGATTAGCAGTAAACTTAATGGTGGTGTCTAGGGAGTTGACATATTTCATAATTTCATCAAATTCATCCACTGTCCTGACCTTGGATCTGCAAATAAATGCTTTGATCAAAAAAGAAAGCATTGCAGGTAAGTACCATTTCCAAAAGTTGGGCAAAAAGTTGTAGGGGGGGACCCTTGTATAAATGACTATTGCTCAACAGCTGTAGAGTAGCAGCAATCCCCTCTTTATGAAGAATATTTGTGTACAGAGACACAACGTCAATAGTACAAAAGATACAGTTCTCAGGTAGATTGGAAAAAGGTTTCAACAGGGTAGTATCTTTTAGATACGTATCTTGTGTTTGGATCACCTATTGGAGGAGTTTATGTAGATATTGTGAGACGGGTTGAAAGACCGAGCACCTAGCCGAGATAATCAGTCTGCCAGGGGGGATATCAGGGACTTGTGGATCTTCGGCAGGGTATATAATATTGGCAATCTAGGAAATGGAATAGATAGCGCTTGCCGAGATTTCTTAGTCAGAATACCTTGATCCACATCTTGTTGCAGCACCGTCTGTAAGTTGGCCTGAAATTCAACAGAAGGATCTTTATCCAATTTCTTATAAACACTTGAATCATCCAACTGCCGGTATATTTCCGAACAATAGACCTGCTAATCTTGGATAACAATAGCGCCCCCTTAGTCACGATTGTCTCGTCCTGCTGTAAATTTTTGAGGGCTTGCCTCATTTCTGGACTCAAATTAGGTTTAACCCGTGGGATATCCAACAATGCTTTGTCCATACTTTGCTCAAGGAGCCTCGAAAAGCACTTTAGGGTTGGATTGTAAGACACTGGATCAAATATATATACATATACATGAGACAGGAATACAGGCGACTAAGGATTTAATTTCATCAAGAACCATGTCCAGGGGTCCTGATGTTGACTTTTTTTGTAGCTCTGTTAAAAATGGAAATCACATGCAATTTTTTCAGGTTTAATGATATCATCTATTTGCAACGACAAGGCTGTGCGATGGGGTCCAATGTGGCCCCATTGTATGCTAATGCCTTTATGTTTTCCATAGAAAAAGAAATATAATGACAAAATTTACCTATTCCACAGATTTATTGATGATATTTTCATGGTCTGGTTGGGTATTGCAGAAGAACTTGACACTATGATGACAGCAATCAATTCCAGAGAGTCGATGATTACTTCACCTATTTACAGAGCTCTACAGAGGTAAATTTTCTTGATGTATGCATTTCTAAAAACAACAACAGTTTGAGCACTACAATGTTCATCAAACCTACAGATAAAAACAAGTTGTTTGACCCACTTACCTGCCTTGATTCCTGCCTTTGTTACCTTGTGTATCTAGCCCTGGTTCTCATCCCTATTTGTACATACCTTCCCTGCAGTACCTACCTTTACCTTGAGTGCATGTTTATGTTACCTCTTCGGAGGCACTGCTGTGTGATTGAGTGTGCACAAGCCCTAGTGCGTCTTGTATTGTCCCGTGAACATTCTTCTGTCCTACATACTGAGTTCGGTGTTGCTCGTCGTCTGTCGCAGTCCAGTCACTTCTGGACTACTACTCCTCCTACTTACCTACTACTCCCATCCCTCCTGTCTGGTATTCACTCTGGGTGTTCATTTCTCTTCCACGAGTTTGGTTCAACGGAGCCCGTCCAAGCTATTGGGCTGCTGCCAATTCCATCCCCACCATCAGGGGCCCTGGTGAAGACCCCCTGGATAGTAGAGTCTCCGGGCTCCGGTAACCAACCCATCCACTCTGTCTATTTCTTTTGTTGTCACCTCGGTTCTCACTAGGTAAACCCGAGGTACCACGCTAACTCTCTCTTTGACCACTCCGGTATTAACCAGGTAAAACCAGAGTGTCATAACATGGACTCAGCCAAGAGTTTGAAATTAAATGGTTTCTATAGATTGAGTTTGATGTGGTATTAATTGTGGTACCTCTTTATTGCAGAGAAGACACCTATTCCATGGCAGAGATCTTGGAGGCTATACAGGTATGGGCTTGGTCAGTACCCAGATGGGAGACCCCCGGGAAATACCAAGTGTTGTAGGTGAAAAGGATCTCTTCCAAGTAGGTGCCATTACCCTTACACACGGAGGATGTACACATCACTATGAGGAATAAGAAATATCTTGAGTATATACCTTAATCTCATTTTGATTCCTGCATCGCTAAATAACTATTTTAAGGTGAACTATAGCTAAGCACCACATTTTTTAGGAATAGGGAACTATTAGCCTTTTTCAATCTAGTGTTTTTATGTTATTTTTAATTTATTTTTTGTGTTAAACACCCGACACCATAATAGGGGGAATATTGTAGATTAGTATAACCTTATTAGGGGAGGGATGCCGTGGCGGCTCCCACCTATATGAGGATATCGGTCTCATCTAGACCTCTTTATGTGTTGGGAATATATGTCAAACGAAGTTAAATAAAGTTGTATGTATTATTATTTAATCTGGGATTTTTATCTATAACATTGTGAGAGTATTGAATTGTAACACCAGTACTTTAGATAAAGCATTTAGTATTTTTATCTGGTTAATGTGAAAAATTTTGAGTAGTATGTATTAATCTAAAAAGTATATATTTTCTCCATAATTAAACAATGGTAATCAGATTCATTTATGTATTCATCAGCACTATATGTAGGAGTTTATGGTGTAATATAGTATGCGCTATATTATTATACAAATGATTGTGAAAATCAGGCCCCTTTATTTATTTTTTGGTAACAGCACAGCACTTAGCACTTTGTGGTTAGATGGTATTAAATGTAGCACTTTATATTGTTGTATAAATAATTGTGTTAATCAGGCTATTTTTTTGTGATAGCACAGCACATAGCACTTTGCAGCTAGATAAGATGATCAGAAATTTTATTTATGGTATCCATGTTTGTTCAATATTGAGAGCACTTAAACAAGGAATTGTTACACATAGTTAAATAGGTACTACCATTATTAAGAGACTACGTATAGGATAGGAAGGAATTGTTAAACAAAGTGTAACATTTCATGTAATCATGTAAATTATGCACTTTATATAATTAATGTTAGTGGATATGTGAATATGTGAATATGTAAGTAATTTAGATTTGTATTTGTATGCAAGTTTTTGTGGGTCAATTGTATCAGAAATGTTTACTATGCACTTTATATATTTATATAATAATCAGGTAGCACACAAATTATATGTTTTAAGAAATTAGTCATTGTAAGCATTTTATTATATTTAGCACATTATGGTTTGATTGTATATTCAAGAATATAATGAGCACAGCACTCAGCACTTTTTTGAGTTAGATTTGGCTACTATGTATTTTTATTTAAACAATGATATCCAGTCACTGTGTATAAGATATGAATGAGGTGTTATATATTTATTAACACTGTATACAATTATATGTTTTTTATATATTTTATTTGCGTTATAAATAGGAGCAAATAGACTTAGGGAAACAGGTTTTGATAGTTGCATATTTCTATGGATGTGGGTAGTTATGTATATTGACACATTTCAATTGGAGCTGAATGGTATGTGATTTATAGAGTCCTGTGTAGATACTAGCCATATATAAAAAGATAGGATAGCGGTATACAAGGTCTAGGGCAATGAGGAGGACTTTAGGACCCAGCAAGAGAAGATCAGCTGCTGGACCACTATTTATGGAGGACTCACCGTACATTCAAGTCCCTTTTGAAAAGGGCAGGGCCCAAAATGCGTCAATTGACAGCTAGTAGGAGGATCCCTGGATCGCGAAACTTCCGTTGTCAGTCTCCACCGTGCACAATCCATGTGTTAGGACTACATCCAGCCGCTTGTCAGGACGTCCCGGCGGCTGCTAACAAAGGACCACCTGATCGCTTCACAAACGGACTCTGGGGGTACGCAAATGTTTTGCTCCAAGATCTTGCTCCCATTCATGTGATTATTTATGTTTTATATTGTATCCCAGTAAATGTGATCTTATTTTATCCCAGTAAATATGATGTTGTTTGAAGACTGTGGTATGGCGTTATTACCCACCACGTGTTGATTCATGAAGCATGTGATTATAATGATTTTCTCTCTTTCTTCTATGTCTTGGATGCCTATGAGGAGGATTGGCTTCTATTAGATTCATATAGCTGGGACTGCAAACTAAAACTGTGTAGAAACTTATTCTGACTTTCATACTGCATATAACTTGGACTATTAAATCTGAAAGGACTACTTACAGATATATACATTGTATGCCGCTTTATTGTTAGGAAGCGACCATTTTTCCATATTTATAGTGTGTGGGTTTTTAGTCACGTTTAATTCTTTCATCCATTCACACCAAACAGCGCTGTACCTCCCCCATATATTGCGTATTTTCACAAACGTTTAGGTCTAGATTAGCCTAGTTTGCAGGAATATTCCCCTTACTGTAAATAGCCAATGGTAATTTGCCCCTCTTTTTGCCTCGTAATGCTGCTTTGATCATAGACATTTGCAGCTGTGCATTGCCTAGTTCCAATGGCATAAATGTCTTTTCTGTCCATGCAGAATGCAAAAGTATGTAAAATATGTTACTGTATCTTGCTTACATTAGAGTTTTGCTCAGACCCAAAATGTGTGTGTTTTTGTTTGTGTGGTGGTGGTAGTGGGGTTATGGGGTGGAAATATTTGACAGGCAAAGGACAATAATGACAGTGTGTAAAAGACAGTCGTGAGGGTGGGGAGTAGGAATGAGCTAATGATATTTTGAGGTATATGTGGTCTATACTAAAATAAATACAAGATTTTGTATTGTCTTATCAACTTCTAGTACTTTGAAGTTAGTAATCATTATTGTGACGTTATTCAACGGATGACACTAAGGATCCAGAGGTGAGCATTTGCCAAATCGCGTAGTATATCTCTTGATTTCACACATGCAATTTTTCCAGATTCAGACTGTAAGTCAATTCAAGCTGCATCTGCTTGAGTTCTAAAAGGCTTTGAAGGTAAGGAGTGAAGACTGTGCACAGCACATGTTCATGCCATTGTGGGCATCCACAAAGGACTGCAGACTAAAATAGCTCTAGACTCTAACTCCAGGGGTCTGACATATCATGACCTATTTAGGACCCTTGTTTTAGATTTTCATATTTCAAACACAAAAGTTATACAATTGCTGCTGGAGCATTGTGCAGGTGTAAAATATTTTAAATATTCATTAATTAAAAAAGTAAATCTAAATTGTTGTTAGTTTTGTTTTTGTTGCAGTATATTTGTATTGCAACAGAAGTGCTCACACTATTTATAATTTCCATTTACAATATGGTAGCTGCGTTGAGATTGGCTGTTTTGTGTCTGTATGCTATATGCTGTAATTGCATATGCATTCGGAGGTTCCATGTGCATCATGCTGGCTGTGTGCTGATTTGCGCATGCCCCTGGATCAGTTCCACTTTAAGAACTATTAGCATTAAACAGAGTGGTCCAGATTCAGATCTCTGTGTGACATACGTGCGCACGGACATCTGTAACTAGGCATGGAAGAGAGGAGTGCACTTATGGGTCCGGAAACCTACCTTAACTTCTCCGCACAGATCTGTGTCCGCATGGAAGCAGAACTGTGCGGAACTGCTGCTCTCCACCCGGGCCCCTTTATATGCCTAACATGCCTGTCTGGTGGGGTTTAGGCATGAAGAATTAATGGGCCAACCCTTACTACGGAATGAAGTTAAGACACATATCATCTGGTGCGGTTACACTCCCCGCTAAGAAAATCTTATTGCCAAAAATGGGACATCCGAAAGTTCCTTTTCGGATGTCCCATTTTTTTATACTTACCTTTTTCTACTTTTTTTAATGAATGGGTGAGTATGCCATTCAGCATACTTCACCCATTTACTTTCGCAATGCGCAATATCTCTCCGCCAACCAGGGACAGGTGAGTAAATTATTTGTGTGGGGTAGGGAGGGTTAGGGTCAGGCTGTAGGGATAGGGAGGGTTAGGGTCAGGCTGCAGGGGAGGGAGGGTTAGGGTCAGGCTGCAATTAAGGGAGGGTTAGGGTCAGGCTGCCAGGAAGGAGGGTTAGGGTTAGGGTAGTGAGAGGGGAGGGTTAGGGTAAGAATTAGGGAATGGAGTGGGGGGACTATTTTTTTTTACTACTTTTCGCACCACAGAGCTTTCGGTGCTCCGTGGATCGATTGACATGTCTCATCAAGGCATAACAATCAAAATCCCATCCTGTTCGCAACTGGCTTGGAGGAATCAGATTTTTTGAAAATCTGATTTTCTATGCAGGGACCCACACCCCATCTGGTGCATGCATGCACTGATGTTGCATGTCAAGGAGACTTATGCAACTTACTCCGTAAGTCCCCTTCCTTCCATGCCTATTCCTGAATCAGGGCCAGTGTTCCTATAGCTCCTTTTCCCAAAGTAATTCTTAAAAAGAAGAACTTCTATTGTGCAGTATGCCAGGAAAAAAAATATAGATAATAGTAGGATATGGTTTAAGCACTAAGGACCGCATTCACACTTAAGAGAACCACACCCAACTTACTCGTCCAGCCCCTTACCGCCTCCTGTTTTTAGGTACTTTATGACACTTAAAAGTTCCATATGGCTACCTTATCTTACTGTGCGCAGTTTCCTTCTTAAGAAGGATAAAACATAAAGTTCTTATTATCCCTTCTTGAACTTACCCTTAAAAAGAACAATTTCTACCTAAAGCTGTCCCAAAAATTCATAAATTCATTCAGAGTGTCTTTTTTGGAGACTTGGGGACCTCGGGGAGGAGCTCTCAATTTAAAAAAACATGATATATGACCCAATGTTGAGACTCTGACAGATTTAGAGTTAGGACCAGTGGCGGAAGTACCGGAGGCAATGGAAGCGCTTGCCTCCGAGCAATAGCTCGGAGGTGGGCACTTCTTCATTTAATTTGTATTAAATGGAGTCCATTGCCTTCCTCCCAGCACTTCTGCCAGCTATCTCCCTGCTCAGTGTCGGGCTGCAGAGCTGGCTGTGCAATGCATAGCCACCCGCAGCTCTCTTCACAAGACGCCAGCGTGAAAGGTCACCCTGGCGTCATAATTCTGCAGAGCGCGCACCGCGGAGGAGAGAGTTGGCGGCAAGAAGACGTCAAGCCAGGTAAGATTATGGAAGGTAGTTGGGGAATGGGGATTTAATTACCACCTAAGGCGGCAGCATCAATAACACTGAATAGACACAAAGAGGGGCAATAATGTTAGGTGGACCGTGGGCACATAATGAGAGGCAATAAGGCTGGATGGACGCAAAGAGAGCAAAAATACTGGTTCTAAACAGTAGGAAGGGGGCAATAAGGCTGGTTCCATACACAGAAGGAGGGGGTATAAGGCTAACGGGACACAAAGAGGGGTCAATAAAACTTGTTGGACACAAAAGGAGGGGGCAATAAGGCTGAGTTGAAAATAATTAATATGGGTGGAAATAAGGCAGTCTGGACACAGAAGGTGGGGCAATAAGACTGGTTGGACAAACAGAAAAAGGGGCAAATAAGGCTGACAAGACATAAACAAAGAGGGGGGAATAAGGCTGGCTGGACACAGAAGGAGGGGGCAATAAGGCTGATCTGACACAGAAGGAAGGTGCAATAAGGCTAGTTAGCACAGAAGGTGGGGCAATAAGGCTGGTTAGACAAACAGAAAAAGGGGCCAAGGCTGACTGGACACAAATAAAGAGGGGGGGGATAGGCTTGGCTGGACATAGAAGGAAGGGGGGGGGGGAATAAGGCTGGCTAGATACAGAAGGATACAGAAGGAAAGGGCAATAAGGCTGAATTGCAACAGAAAGAGGGGGCAATAAGACTGGTTGGACACAGAAGAAAGGAGCAATAAGGATGACTGGCCAACAATTAAGAGGGGCAAATAAGGCTGGCTGGACACAGATTGAGGAGGCAGTAAGGCTTAATAAACACAGAAGGATGGCTTAATAAGGCTGGCTGGACACAAAAGGTGGGACAATAAGGCTGATTGGACAAACAGAAAAAGGGGCCAATAAGGCTGACTCAACAAAAATTGAGGTGGCAATAAAGCTGAACGGACATAGGAGGGGGCAATAAGACTGCCTGGACACAGAAGGTGGGGCAATAGGGCTATTTGGACACACAGAAAAAGGGGGCAAATAAGGCTGACTGGGCACAAATAAAGAAGGAGAAATAAGGCTGGCTGGACAGAGAAGGAGGGGGGCAACAAGGCTGAATTGACACAAAAGGAGAGGGCAATAAGGCTGGCTTCACCCAGAATGTAAAAGGGGCCAAGGCTGACTGGAAACAAATAAAGAGGGGGAAATAAGACTGGTTGGACACACAGAGGCAAAAAGGCCGTCTGGACATAGAAGGAGGAGCAATAAGGCTGACTGGACACACAGAAGAAAGGGAATTAAGGCTGAATGGTCACACAGAAAGAAGGGACAATAAGGCTAACTGGACACACAAACAAGTAAGGGACAATAAGTCTGACTGAACACACACAAGGAAGGGGCAATAAGGCTTATTAAACACACAAATGGAAGAGGCGGAAAGGCTGACTAGTCCGACACACACAAGGAAGGGGCAGAAAAGCTGACTGTGGAGGCACATACACAAACAAGGAGAGGAGAGATTGGATGGCTCTAGAGACACACATGGTGGGGGAGATTGTATGGCTTTAGAGATGCACCAGAGGTCAGGAAAGGATGACTGTGGAGACACACACACAAGGAGGGGAGATTGGATGACTGTAGAGGCACACACACAAGGAGGAGAGATTGGATGGCTGTAGAGAAACAAACAGAAGGATGAGGTAGAAAGTCTGGGTGGAGGTATATTTAATATGTATACATTTTTATACTTCATTGGTTAATTCCTCTAATAGTTTTACTTCCAGAAAATTGCTTTAATTGAATGTAGCCCAGTAAAAAAAAAATTTTTCCTATTCTATATATCACATTAGACTATTACTTTTATATTAATAGGTTTTTCCTGTTCATAGGAATAAAGTTGTTATTGTGATAGACAGATATGAATAGAAATAGTCTAGTGCCACTTTACTTAACAAACAACATTTATATGCAGACCACACCGCTAATGACAAACTAAAACTATTATTGTATGGCAGTCACTCAAATGCGATGTGTATTGTATGGCGATAATTAGGGTGCCTTGTGTATTGTATGGCGATAACTAGGATGCAATGTGTATTATAATATGATAACTAGGATGCAATGTGTATTGTATGGCAATAACTAGGATGTAATGTGTATTGTATGGCGATAATTAGGGTGCCTTGTGTATTGTATGCCGATAACTAGGATGCAATGTGTATTGTATGATGATAACTAGGATGAAATGTGTATTATATGGTGATATCTAGGATATAGTCTGTATTGTATGGCGGTAACTAGGATGAAGTTGCTATTATCTTAAGTGGTCCTGGTCCTTATTGTATGTGGATCAGTATCATGTTCTCTGCCTTGTATATTTGTCAGTAGGATACTCACTGTAATTATATGGGTCACTGTGACTGAAAATTAATAGTATAACAGGCTTTTCACATTGAGCCGTTGAAACAGTCTGTGGGTATAACAGATGATACACAGTTTATTTGCAAGTTTCATTGATACAAGCATCCTCCGGCCATGACTTTTTGACAAACCAATTTGACCTCACCCATGAGTATGCGGTGGGCCCCAATCACAGTATTCCCTGGTGGGCCCAACATGCCCCAGTCCGACTCTGATCTCCTCTCACTCCTCACTCTCTTTCCTCCACTCCCTCCTCCCATCCTCATGCTAAAGAAATATTAATAATAAGTGTGATGATGTCACACTAAAGAGTGTGACATCATCGCCATTTTTGGCAGCGTCACCAGTCAGTGAAGAGCAGCTGGGAAGCAGGGAGAGGAGGCCTTTAAAAAAAGCGTTGGTGGTGTTGTGGTGTATGAACGTTTCTTAAACTTTCTGCCCTACTCTCTGAATTTGAGCCTGGCTGAGGGGAATAAAATTTTGTGAGAATTGGCCTGGCCCTGGAGTTCTGACCCTGCAGGTGGAGGTCTGGGGATAGGGAATTGGGGTGATGGTTTTACTCTTGCTGAATTTTATTATAGTGTAATTAAAGCTAGGAGCATTAATATGAATTTTATTATACTGTAATTAAAGCTAGAAGTATTAATATGAATTTTGTTTCTTTTGTTTTGGCCAATTTAACTTTCTGTGGGGTGTGGTGGGCACTGTGAGGGGGGTTTTGTGCTGTTTCTCTATTGAATTTTATTGTATTGTAAAGCAATCTTGAATAATTATTAAGACTTTTTTTTTTTTACTGTTTTGTCAATTTCATTGTTGGTGGGGTGGGTGCTGTTTCTTTTTTGGTAATGTATAGCTATGATGATTGGTTTTCTTTCCGATCAGCGTAACATTCGAATTAAATACGACAACAACAGCATTCCCCACCCCACCAATAATGACATTGACATATGCGCAATCTATGTAAGGGAAAGATACATAGACTTAAAAAATTTACTGTGCATGCGCGATAGTCATAAACGCTAAACTCCAGACGTATATGTTAGAGTCTGAATACGGTCAAATATCTTTATATGGTGCCAAATAAAACCAAATTTTATTAGTTTTACCAGTTAATGTGCAAGTTAAATATATTAAGGCGAAATATCTGAAATCCCCAACAGGATACCCATACAGTTGCTACTATGTAAGTAACATATCAAGATGAGATCATCAATCAAATAGAAATACAAATTGCAACAGTAGAAACATAAGAATACTCAGCCATATCGATGAGAGACTGGTCCAGGATTCATACGTAGGCTGAAAACAAAAAATAAAACAGCACTGGTTCAACAATAAACAAAAAGCAATAACCTTCTAATGAAGGGTGCCACCGGTATTAAGTCTTATACTTAAACACACAAAATAAGTGTTGCAAGACAACTCTCCAAGAAATACCTCAGGTGCAAGTTCCATGCCTTGAAGCCGGCAGGAACAGTTATCGGAGAAGTCCTGCCATTCATGTGTTTTGTACTCTGGCACTGTGAGAGTTCCCCTCGGTGGATATTAGCATAGGGAGGGACAATTACCTACCTGGAAAGGTAAAGGGAGCCCGTGAGGACTCTAGGGGATATACCAGGGTCAGCTCCATTGCAAACGATAGGGCGTGCTTTCACTACATAGCACACTGGAACTACTCACGGCTGTGTGTCCGGAGGCATCGAGGATAAATACAAGATCAATCTTCTGCATTTATTTGCTATTTCTCTAGCTATGTATAAGAGATGTTAGAGATTATTATCTGTTACAATATTTCTCTTGGCACATTGTTTTAACACAGTGGTGTATTTGTTCGCAATATTTTAATGTATATTAATAAAGTAACTTTTATTGCTTGATGTAACTTCATGGATACAGTGTTTTCTTGATTATTGTCGCTAATTAGTGCACCTGAGGTATTTCTTGGAGAGTTGTCTTGCAACTCTTATTTTGTGTGTTTCATATGTAGGCTCCTTGGTGCTGTAGACAAAGCACATCCCTATGCCAATCCGGTGAAAGTCTGCCCTCGGCTGTACTACTAGCCTCAAGGCCAGGCTTCAAGTTTCCATGCTTGTAACTCCCCCTCCCTGGACTATGGGTAATGATGGGAGTCTGAGTCAACTTCAAGTCTCTGATTGAACGGTTCCTTGTCGGGGAAGTCAGGGTGTGGGGTCCTTATGCACAGAGTGTACCCACTTGTCCAGCAAGTAAGTCAACTAAGTTACATATGTGAGAGGGGAGTGTCAGTAGCACTTCATTATCCTTAGTAGTACGTAACATAGATACGCTTGCGTACTAAAATGATCTTAAGTCTGGATCAGGCCCTTGAACTTTATGCTCCTAACAAAGTGGTGTGACACCGCAGAACACATTGAGTGCCTGAGGGACTTCCACCTGACTCACAGACCCAGACCTGTTACATGGACTAGCGGCACGAGGGAAGCTGGCTGTTTCCATCTCTCTCACCACTTTCAGTGTACTTTGCGGAGCACATGCTATTGGGCTGGAGGATGCAGTGGTAGGCCTGGAGATCTGCAGTGTTGGGCCTATTTTCAAATGGAGGCCTGGAGCTGTAGTCCCATTGTCCCATTGTTAATCTGGCCCTGGTTGTGATGCTCTAACAGCTTAGGCATTGCTTACACCTGTCAAATCATACTTGGACTCATTGTTTTATAACATCTGGAGTACCACAGATTTCTCTGGTCTGTACGAGACAAATGAAACAAAAAAAAATTGTCAAAAATCATTCTGAAGCTCAGTAACTACAAAGCATATCGTATTTTCCTCTTTTAGTAGTAAAAAGACATTTCTAGTGTATAAAATGTTCTAGGTAATTAATTTATTGTGCCAAGTTTAGTCTCTATAGCTTTCTTCGTGTTTGGACTTCCCATCATTAACAGCAGTAACTCAGCAATTCCTTTATCTCCCATCACCACTCAATTCACTCATTTGTCTTTATTGTGGCCATACTGGGAGTTCTTCGTGGAATTATAGCTCTGTTTATGTGTACTTTGGGAATATTAATTCCTTCCGAAATTTGACAGTTTTCTGTTTCTGGGGCGGTTTTAGTTCAGTCACAAATCACTATAAACTCTTGGGAAGGCCATGGAGATTACATAAATCAACACTACTTTCTATTGTAAGTTCACACTAGCAGTTGTTTTTATGTAGCCATATTATGATAATTAAAATGAGTCTGGTAACAGAACTACAGACCTGATCTTTGATGTAGATGATTCAATTTTATATTTCCGATTATTAATGAATGTCAGTTTCAATGACAATGTTGGAATTACTTATTTGTACATATTTTTGTGCTGCATTTCATCATTTGCTTCAGCAAAGTGATCCAAACCCTTTATATAGAAGTCAAAGACAGACGTGTCCATGAATTAGTAATGAGATAAAACAGTGGACCATCTGTTGCATTAGTGAACTATGCATTTTCATTTATTGTACAGTGCCAAGGTTTGTAGTGTTTCAAAGTTCTATTTATGGGCATTCATAAAAAGTGGATTATAGCAGTACTTTTCCATGTCTGAAATTGTACAACCAATTCATTTGTCTTTCAAGCTTCAAGACATTCAATTTCCTGTTCAGATAATTCCGCTTGTTTCCCTTTGTGAAAGCAGTCAGCTTGCTGTGAGCAGTCACTAGACACTGCAATGTTGCATAATGATAACTGTACAGGTAGGTATGACTTGGTTTATACCGGGTTTTCAGAAAGGGGAGGCAAGAAAGAGTGAGGAGAAGGAAGAAGAGAATAAAGAGTGAGGAGGAGGAAACAAGGGGGGTGGGGGTGATGCTGGTAACCAAAACTAATAACAAGGGACCTGATCCATACCGCCATGCATTTTTTGCTTGCATGGAGGTCTGTAAGTCCACGTTTGAGGGGAGTTCACTCCCCTTTTCACTTCCCTCTCTTGTGCAGAGTTCCGGACGCTTACTTGTCCAGAAACCTACCTTAAAATCTCCACATGGATCTGCATTCGTACTAACACTTACCTTCATCTGCATGCCTATCCCCACCCCATGTGCAGGGATTAGGCATGTACATGAATAGAGCCGCTCTCCTCCCACACGGGGAGGAGAGCGGCTCCCACACGGGTGATGGTATTAGATCTGGATCCGGCACAAGTAAACATATGAGCAAGTTCCAGGAAGCATGACATTAGACAAAGTTCAAGGTTAAACTTTATTAAGTCCTTTCTGGTAGAATTTGTAAAAAAAAAACTTATTTGAAATCAAGGTATAACAATTGCTGGTTTCTGTTCCACATACATGCATATTTACCTTGTATCCTGTGTGAGAATAAAGAATACAATACATGACTCAAATTAAATAAGAATATCCTGAACTATTTAAACCAATAGATAGCACTGGAATAGAAGTAATAATTTATTGAAATGGAACTTTTATTTGCCACTGTGCGGCAATCAGCCACTGAGGTTCATGAGCTAATTTCAGACCTGCATAATTTATAGGCACAATCAATAATTCTGTTATTAGACCAGAGATGTAATAATTTTATTATATTAATATATTATATTAATTCAGAATTTTATTAACATTCAAGGCTATTAAAAAACAGTATTGAACACTTAAATGATCTTATTTTTATCAATGTTCTTTGAAATAGATTTTTACAAAAATGAAGTACAGCTACTGTATAAATGCAGTATAACGGTTCACTCTAGATATCAAAGTTACAAGTTAAATTTCACTTGGCTATGTTATAATTATGTTTGTGATGACTATTATGGTTATGCATAGCTGGCAGCAATTAAGGCAATTTATTAGTCAGGAAAACATCCACCTTCTATTACATATTAATTAAATTTAAAACATTTTAAAATGGGGAAAGAGCCAACAGTAAATTAAGGAACAACCACTAACACTGGATCACTTCAATATAACTTATTGTATAAACTTACTTAAATTAGTGACACAAGACCTGCAGTGACTTACACTTTACACTTGCAAACAAGATCCATAAAAGCGATTCAGAGATATTATTAAATGAAGTTAACCACACCCCAAGTCTCGGGACTGTGACACACGGATGGTTCTCTAATACCCTGACACACCAAGCTATCGACCCGGGAATAAGTGTGTGGGTATCAGTGTGTTTCCTTATTGTGAATCACACGGAGGCCATCTAGGTACTTAAACGCAAATGTTGATTGAACTCAAAACTTCTTTGTATTTATCTCTAGACTATTATTTTACTAATAACTGAATTTTGCAATTAGTTTTTTGCTAATCTAATAATGCCACTTTGTAAGTTTAACCCTTAATTTGCCTTGGAGCAACGAGCTACCTGTGTAAAATATACCAATTGCTATTTTTATACTTTTTTACAATTACGTTTTTTTTTATTATATTTTCTTTTCAAACAACAATTTAGAAAATTAATTTTAATCAGCTTTTCTTATAAAACATTGGGCCGGATCCAGAACTACGTCCGTCTTCCATAGACGGACTTAGTTCAATAAACAGTAGCGTATTGTTTCGATACGTAGATTGCGTAAATGCGGTCTAAAAGACCGCATTTACGCAATCTACGTAAGGAAAAGATACGTAGATAGTGTTAAAAATGTACGACACGTGCGAGGAGGAAAAAACGCTAAGACGGTAGTCTGCATACGGCCCGTAGTGTGTAAGTCCAGCACTACTAGCTTTGTAGCCGGCAGACCTGTCCTATCGCAGTGGTTCACAACCCTTTTACGCACTGTGAATGA
>WWET01001890.1:251594-267256 GCA_011038615.1 Limnodynastes dumerilii | reverse complement strand
AATAAAAAAAAATTTTAAAAAAAAAAAAAAAAAAAAGAGCTGAACCTGTTCATTTGGTATTGTTATATAGACAGTATTATATTTATACGAGAAGCTATTTTGTGACTTTTTAAATGGTAAAGATTTAAATTTAAAATTAACTTATTATACACCTAAAATAATGTCTTCCTTGATTCAACAATTTACACAGAGGAAGAGAAGTAAACACAAAAATGTTATTAGTCCTATGGACACAAACTCTTGCATCCCTAAGAATAGTAAACACTATTATATATTGTAAGTTTTAGTAGAAAATTTAGTGTTTTTAAGGGAATGGGCAAACAGAGTTGTATTTTAATATACTTTAATATACTTTATTATACTTAAATATAAAAGAGAATAAAATGTATTTATTAATATTTTTAAATATGTGGAAAAATGTAAAAAAAAAAGATATAAAAAAGTAAGTTAAAAACTGTTTAAGTGAAATCAATGAATACTATTATTGCACGTCAATGTTATGTATGCTAGACTTTATATGAGTCTAAGTAATGGTATATGTTTGGAGTGTGTCTCTATAAAATTCTTCCTTTAAACTCCTAAATCACATCAAGCAGTAATATATTTCTCCAAAAAATGTTTGTTATGATGAATGATAATAATTAACTTGTAATACTAGTTCAAAGAAAGAACTTGAAAATCAAATTGTCATTGCTCATGATCCTGGTCCTTATAGCGGTTTATTTATAAGATTCAGCTGCGACAGTTTATAAACATTAGCTTTATAAACATTAGCTTACAAATAAACGTATTTCTTAAACCAAAATGCTAGTTAATTATAACAGTTGAAAAAAAGTAATCTTTGTCCCATACAAGATCATGTGTAATCATCATTTTATTATAGACTGTCATTCATTAGGTGGCCACTGGGTTTTGTAAAAAGCCACTGGCTGCTGCCAGTCTCACTCTTACTAACTATTGGTGCTGCTATTGTATGAGGTTCTCATTTACTAGCAGAACAAAAAATATGCAGTAAATGCCCTAAAAAAGGGTTTAGTTAGTAAAATTATAAGTATTAATGAGGATTAAAGTGGAAATTTTTTTGTCATGGTTAATGGGTTCTGGGTAATTCAGTCTGGTTCCTGGGATTGGGGATAGTAGTGGTTGGGTAGTCTGAGGTAGGCTTTGATCAGAGAGGATACAGAGGGGAACAGATATGCATAAAACAATTTAGCTGTTTATTTAGAGTCACAGGATTCTTTCTATATAGACACGATCCTTATATACAGACAGGTAATAGTCTCTGAGGCAACTGCAAATAAAGTCTACAAAGTCTTTAAAGACCACATATACGCAATCTACGTAATGAAACACTACGTAGATAGTGTAAATTAGTTAGCACGCATGCGTAGTAGCTAGAAATGTAAAAAATTAGGCACGTATGTTAAAAATGTCAGGGTTGTGAATCCGGCCCACCCTGTGCAACTACTTTGTAGACTTTATTTGCAGTTGCCTCAGAGACTATTACCTGTCTGTATATAAGGATTGTGGGCCTGATCCAGACCTAGTTAAGTGCTTGAACTTAGTTACTCCTGGGCTAAACCATGATGATTTTAGGGGAGTCATATTTCATCTGTTGCAAACAGTATTAGAGTTTACATGTGATGTTTCCTATCCCAAGTCTAAATAACAGTGTAATAGTAAAGCTGGTCAGTATCTGTGTGCAGTAAGCAAATCAAAGACATATCCCTGCCTGCAAAGAATACAATTACCTTGACTGCCCCTGAAATCAACAAAATTGACCGTGATTTACAGCTAAATCACAGTAAATTAACCATTAAAAAATTGCCACACATTGATGTCAGTTAAAAATCGACAGCAAGAAACACCCCTTAGTAAATCGCAGGAAAATTGTGGTGATGGCTGACAATTTATAATTTTAACCAATATCACCCCTTAGTAAATTTAGCCTATAGAGTTAATAAGCAGAATTGTAGGTTGCAGAACTTGCAGAGTAAATGAGCAGACAAGTAGTTTACAAGGCATGTAGAGATAATGGGCCTGATCCAGAGCTACGGCCACCGTCGCTAGTACGGCGGCCGTAGCTCTAATGCGCATGCGCCGGGCAGATGTTGCCCGGCGTTAGTATGGAAACGCCCGAGCTAATGCGCCGGGCAGATGTTGCCCGGCGTTACTATGGAAACGCCAGATCTACGATCGGGCGTCCATAGTAGCACCGTTGGGACGCTGGAGGGGACGTCCTCCAGCGTCCCAACGCACACGTTACTCCTGGTGGACGGGGGGAGGTAAGTAAATCAGGCTGGGGGGGCGTGCTAAGAGGCCATACGCTCCTGTGTGAGCGTATGGCCTCTTCCTTACGCCGGGCGAAGCTAGGGTAGCCTTCAGCCGGCGTAAGGAAGGGGCCATACGCCCGCACAGGGGGAGTGTCAGGCCAGACCACCGATGTTACGCTGAGCGCTACAGCGCTCAGTGTAACATCGTAGCTCTGGATCAGGCCCAATGGCCCTGATTCAGAGATGGAAACAAACCTGATTCACAGTTAGGAAAATGCTGCTTTTTAGGTGATATATTTAGGAAGGGTTATACTGCGCAGGTGTAGTAACTTAATATGCACAATTTCTGTAGACTTAATTATGGGACTGTTCTCAATCACCATTAAAAACCTACTTCCTCAAGGTTCGTAATGAACAGGAATGCTGTGAAAACTTAAGAATGAAGATAAGAAGATTGGGCGGAGGGAACCATTTAAATGATGCAATCTGGGCATGGTTCTTAATTAGCCACCCTACACACACAACTACAACCTAAAGATAAGATAGCCCTCTGGCATTTGTAAGTCGGTTAAGAAGCTTAAAAGCCTAAAACATTCTTAAATGTGAATACAATACTAATAGAGGAAAGTTACTGCTGGGCGAAACCATGTTGATTTCAGGGGAGTCTGTTGCAAACTGTATTAGAGTTAAGAGGTGGCACTTTCCAGCCCAAGTATAAATAACAGTGTAAAAGTAGAGCTGGTCAGTATCTGTGTGCAATAAACAAAAGCAAAGATATATCCCTGCATGCAAAGAATACAATTAACTTGACTCCCCTGAAATTAACATGGTTCTGCCCAAGAGTAACTTTCCTCTCTTAGGACCGGATTCACGCTTACAGGTTTGATCTGTAGGTGCGGATACACATGTATCTGCACCAACTTCTCCGGTCCCCTCCCCTGCACCACCCCCTGTTTTTAGGTGCCTAATGGCAGTTACGAGTGCCATAGGCAAACTTAAGTCACGATGCCTATTTTCCCTCTTAAGATGTTGAAATACGAACTGACAATCCCCAGCCCTCCCCCAGCCTAATTTATATCACAACCCACTTTACCTAATTTTCCCCGGAGGCTGCCGTGGCACGCCTCCTTTCACCTTAAAAACTACATGCGGTATATAAAGACCGCATGTAGTTCATCTACGTGCCTAAGGGCTGTGTAGATTGTGTAGTCACACTGACTGTGCATGCCCAGTTGCGAAAAATGGCCAATCACGCACCTAATAAGCCTCTGCTTCTTAGGTGTGAATCAGGGCCTTATTTTCAAACTCTGAATCAGGTCCAATGAGCAGACTTGTAAACTTAGGAGCTGATCCAGACTTTGGGAATAAGGGCAAATCATGTGTAAGTAAAAAGCCTGGCTGAACCATTTTTGCAAAGTAAAGGTTGCTAATTCATGTTAATTCTTTTGCATGCAGGAAAAATACTTTACTTTTGCAGATAGAACTCACATTCTGCATAACTTTATGTTTAATCTATAAAATAGGGTTTAACTGAGAAACTTTACCTCTCAATTCTAAGGGCCAGCTTTACTAAGCTGTTGGTTTGGAAAAGTGGAGATGTTGGCCATAGCAATCAATGAGATTTTAGCTGTCATTCTCTACTATGTTATAGGAAAGTGAGAGCTACAATCTGATTGTTTGCCATGGACCACATCTCCACTTTTCAAAACCCGCAGCTTAGTAAATCTGGCCCTAATTGTGCTTTCACAATATAAATTTGCCTTCCCTTGCAGTTCAGCTTGGTATTGCTTGTGTCTACGTTTCTGAATCAGTCCATTAATAAGCAGACTTGTATTTTGCAGGACCTGCAGAGTTAATCAGCAAAGCTTATTTTAGTGAAGCTCAGAGTCTAGCAGAGAGATGTAACACAATAGGAACTTGCGAGATGTGGTGTAGGTCAGAGTGGCAGAATACAAGTAGCACTGTAAACAGAGTGTACATGATGAATGACAGCGCCAGATGAAGTATGTGGGATGCTTCTTGTTGAGTATGTTAATAAACACAGAAGAGGTTAATACCATAAAAACATGGTATTACATGCAGTTATAAAGGGATAACAAGGATTGTGGTAAACATATTAGCCAAATGACTGGTACATATGTGACTTCTAAAACGTAATGTAAGACAAACAATGGAGCAGATGCAACAATCAATATAATAGGCTCTTACTGGTCTACCAACTGTTCATTATGCAAATCTGATTTAGCAGCTGAGACCTGGCATGCCTACCCACTGCACCTCAGCCTGGGAGCTATCATCTGAAACATTGGACCTTTAATCTTTTATCCTAAAATCTGATCTATAATCTTTGTAAAAACTTTTCCTACATTGCTTGTCTCTTTGTATTACTGTATTTTTAAATGCTGTATTTTAAGCAGGTTATGCTACAACTGACCCATACTATTTTCACAAGCTGTTATTTACTTAGTAAATTTGTTTACAATTACAAGTTAATGGCAACATTTAAACATCTCTGTACTGAATTGTAAGGACTAGTTTTAGAAAAGTTAAATGGCACTTAAAGTATGTCACTTATGTGGGGATTTTGTTTCCTGCTTTTTTTCTAATAAGCTGTGAAATATTTGTTACATTAACATTTCATTAACATTTCTTGAAGACTCTACACCAAAAAGAAATTACAAATAAGATCCCCTGCTTGGCCTTTTTAAACCTTAATTAATTAATTCACTCTTTCTTAGTTCTGTCCAAATCTGTACTGTATGATAACCTTTTCAAGGTGACATTATAAAGCTTATTTTGGTCAAGCCCATTTAATACACAAACCAATTAATCATAGGACTGGCATTATAGAATACATTAATGTATTTATCTAATACTTGATCTGTTAAAGATATACTTAGGCAATAATAAATAAAGATGTCTATGAGTATGTAGTATGTTTGCAATGTTTTGCCGAATCACGAAATTTGGTATCCCGGGAGAGTCGGCAAATCTCCAGCAGCGGTATCAAGCCCCGCCCCCAACCCTAGTAATATAATGAAAATGCTAGGGACTAAAACTATAATAAGGGGGTGCACTAAGGACTTAAACTATGATGGGGCTGCACTAAGGACTGAAATTATATTATGGGGGTGCATTAAAGATTGCAACTAAATGAGGGACTGCACAAAGGTCTAAAACTATATAATGGGGGTGCACTAAGGACTGAAAATATATTATGGGGGTGCACTAAGGACTAAAACTATATTATGGGGCTGCACAAAGGACTAAAACTATATTATGGGGCTGCACAAAGGACTAAAACTATATTATGGGGCTGCACAAAGGACTAAAACTATATTATGGGGCTGCACAAAGGACTAAAACTATATTATGGGGCTGCACAAAGGACTAAAACTATATTATGGGGCTGCACAAAGGACTAAAACTATATTATGGGGCTGCACAAAGGACTAAAACTATATTATGGGGCTGCACAAAGGACTAAAACTATATTATGGGGCTGCACTAAGGACTAAAACTATATCATGGGGGTGAACAAAGGACTGAAACTATATTATGGGGGTGCACTAAGGACTAACCCTTTGTTACCAACCCCACACGTGTTTTACATTGTGCAATTAAAAGCATCACTAAACTTGAAACCAGGGCTTCCGACGCCAGTTCATTTACCAGCGAGATTTTAAAGTGAAGTCACTTTTTTGGGGCTAACTAATTCATTGTTGCTGTGTACAATATACAAAAACAACTGTTCCATGTCCAGGGCTTTATACAAATATGCATATACAGTTACATGCCAGCCCTGTACCACCCTACACATCAGTTACATACTCTATGTACATAGCCTGTACTGTATATGTATGTATGTATGGATTAATGAGCACTCTGTGTGGCATACAAAGCACAGACAATCCGAGAGCAGTTACTCATCATGTTTCTAGCTCAATCTGAACCAGATGTAGAATCCATAACCGTCTCGCACTATAATTAGCTGAGAAATCGCTTCTGTTTCAGTTTCTCAAATCAACTGCTCTAATTGGCTAGAAAGATCCATTGGGGCATAACTAAATAATTGTGAGCCACACAGCAATGTTTTATAGAGATCTTATGTAGCACTCAATAATAAGCAACAGAATTACCCCCCCTAACCTTCAGAACCCTTTGTACCAATGGTGGTTACACCAGGGTTGCCGACTTTTGCCAGCTTCCCTCCGGGAGATCCCAGAGGGAAGCTAGCGCCGCATGCAGGGGCATGACTTAATGACACGATTTATGCAAATTGTGTCATTAAACCCCGCCCCCTGCATCAAACTTACTCAGTTTTAGCTTAAATAGGCATCGGGACGGGACTTGATGGCGCAAATTGCGTCATCAAGTCGCTCCCTGGCCCTAGCAACACTAGTATACTAGTGTTGCTAGCCAGGGGTTCAGGACTTAAGGCCTTGGTTTCCATGAAACCACGGGCCTTAAGTCCCTTGCGAGAGATTTGCCGGCTCTCCCGGGCATTCCAGGAGAGTCGGCAACCCTGGGTTACACAATCGGCTGAACCCCATCCTGTTGAACACAACCTTCCCCAAATTGCCTTGCTATTCTGCAGTCCCTATTTGTATATGTGAGGCCGGATCCAGACCTGATAACATTAGGGATTTATACACGAAAAATGGAAGCTGCTCAATCAATTTGTAGGTAAATGTAACAGGTGCATGAAAGGACGGGGGGTAATCTGCTAGCCACAGAAACACAGGAAAAGAAATGCCCCAGCAACACTGCCATTAATCAGGAACAGACGATACAATTCTATCTGTAACATAAAAGCAGAATGATAAGCCACCAGCTGCCATCAAGGCCTTTCTGCTTTTAGTGGTCCTAACTCTATCAATGGCAGTGAGAGTCCCAATGTTGTGACATATATATATATATATATATATACACATACACATATATACAAAGTCCAGAGAGGAGAGGCACTCACCAATAATAATGCTATGCTCTGGTGCAACACCCGTGAGCCAGGAGGGTATCACAATAGGTATAGAACAGCTTGGCGGCACTCAGAGACTCGTGAGTAACAATATGACAGAAACAGTTTAAGGGTCCAACGTTTCAGTATCTTTATTCGATACTTTCCTCAGGGATATACAAATAAACAATGAGCAAAACGTGAATTTATAACTTACCCCCGTGAAGAAAACCCTCCCATCACCGCGGTCGCCGTGTCTGTGAGGCGCGAGTTCCAGAGCGTCCACGGTCAAAGCCGGAAGTGACGTCCGTGTGCCCGGCCTCCGACACCATGGCAACCCTAAACAAAAACACAGCACACAGTATATAGATTACATTATATCGCGGCGGCACAAAAATACCTACTGCATAACAAGATGGGATATATATCAATGTTGTTTGACCACGCCCCCTTTTGCGCCGTGCCGCCGCGAAGCAGCTGCCAAATCATGCCTACTACATATGATGATATATATACATATATATATATGAATGCAAAAAATTTTTATGGGGGGGGGGCGCAATTTTGGGATTTGCCCCAGGTTCCATTTACTCTAGATACGCCCCTGACAGTATGCCAAGGGTTAAGTGCATGCGGCTGCAACCATAATGGACAACGTTGCAAAAAAAGTTCCCAATACAGTAAAAATACATAGTAAAATCACCCGTTACACAAAAAAAAAAACATTTACATGGCCCCGATCAGAATAATAAATAATTAATCTTCCCCGATCCTAATAAATAAATAATATGCCCCGAACATAATAAATAAAAAGTTACTCTGTTGATACTAGCCTGGTACATACGTTCAGAGTTTTCTTAGCTTTCAGGTTAATGTTCATATTTTTTTTGTTTTTATTTATCTAATTTACTTGAAGATAAATATGGTAATTTGCTCTAATGATACTTTAATTATTGTATAATAACAGGATAACTCTGCAATTTTGCACAGATCAAAAGATGTCTAATTTCTGTATTTTATTCTCATATAATATATGCTGGTTATTGCTGAAAACACAGGAAAATGATCAGGAAAAAGCATACACTTTCATTACTGAGTCAGATCTGGAAAAAGTCCACAGGGCTTGTCAATAAAGTTTAGTTTAACAATTAGGTTTTCTTATACCAAAGAGGAAGGTAAGGACAAAGGGAATTGACTGCAACAGCGTTCATAATAGAGTAAATATACTCTATAATAAAGTAAAATAATTGCAATCCTGTCATATAATAAAAAAGTATAGCAATCCTTTCAAATCTACAAGAAAAAAAATACAAAGGTGGCATGTATGAGAACACTAAAAGTCCATAATTGTCTTTTCTAAACAGCTAACTGAGGACTTGAAAATAAAGGTAATTGACTGTTATAAAACAAAGGAAAGCTATAAAAAGATATTTAAATGCTTCTAGTTAGGAATTTCCATAAAATATGCAAAGAAGAACTTACATACCACTACATAAGACTTGCAAAAATATTTAGCTGACATTAGCCCGCGCACTTTACGTGCATGCAGGAGTCCGTAGGTACTTACGTGTCCAGATTAATACACTGAAGTTTTACAACTAGGTCTGCGGCCGTATGGCTGATTTTTCCAGGATCATATCGAAGGGATCATACCGAGGGTATAAAAAAGAAGTCAGGCCAGAAGCAACTCATGCCTTGACAAAGCTAGACAAGTAGTGAAATGCGTGTCGACTGGTCCACTGGTTATCTAATCTTAGTGATACAAAGTACGACCGTTACTTCATTTAGAGCTGCAGCCACAGTTTTCTCCCCGCAAGGGGGAGTGTAAGACACTTAGTATTGTGTACGGCTGTTAGCTGACTCAAAGCCCACAGCAGCATTCCTCTCCCTGAAAGGGGGATCAAAAGACACTTTGGGCCAGATTTACTAAGGGGCAAGATAAGTGGCCCCTAAATATCGCGGGACATCGTCGGAGTTCGGGGGCGATAAAAAAAAAAGATAGCTGTATTTACTAAGGGGCGATTTCCCCCAGCGATTCACAATCTCCAGCGATGTATGGCAATTTTTAAAGAGTTTATTCGCCGCGATTAAGCTTGCGTGGCAAACGAACCATTTAAAAATCGCCATGCATCGCTGGAGATAAATAAAAAAATGTTTTAAAGTTATTTAAAAGAAAAAAAACCTGCAATACTTAAAATGGCTGCCGCAGCATCCAATTAACCTTTAGCATGCTGCGGCATCTAGTACTATAAGGCACAGCATTTCCTTGTATCGCATGGCATGCTGTGCCTTATAGTACCATAAGTGGCAGCATGCCAAGGGTTAAGTGCATGCTGCCGCAACCATAATGGACAACGGTACAAAAAAAGTTCCCAGTACATTAAAAATACATAGTAAAATCACCCGTTACACAAAAAAAAACATTTACATGGCCCCGATCAGAATAATAAATAATTAATCTTCCCCGATCCTAATAAATAAATAATATGCCCCGAACATAATAAATAAATAATATGGCCCAATCAGAATAAATAAATAATATGCCCCGATCCTATTAAGTAAATAATAAATGTCCCGTGGACCTAAAAAGGATTAATAGATGGGCCCGATCCTTAAATATGAAGAATAAATGTGCCTCAATCCTTAAAATAATAGATACAACATGGCCTGATCCTTACATGTAAAAAATTGCTTTGGGCCATTCCTTTAAAATAAAAATCCATTGGGCCTTCTAAAGTGTGCAAAAATGCACCTTCATTTATTTTACCAAACCATTTCTGAAGTCATCTATGTTGCCAGGCGACGATTGGGACTCCAGCTCCTCTTCTCCTCCAGGCTGTTGAACACGCAGAGCTCCTTCCTCCTCGGGGTGTCTCAGGTGAATGACTAATGTCATTAATGGGGCCCTATATAAAGCCTCTGGTGCGAGATCCCATCATGTTCTCACATTTACAGTATGTGAGCAGCATGTCAAGTTTTGTAACGCCTTCAAGGAGCGTTAATGAAAGAAAGGACCATATGCAGACATATACGTCCGGAGTTCAGCGTTTTTTACTACTGCACATGCGTCGTACATTTTTTACGTTATCCACGTATCTTTCTTACCGCATATATGCAATCTAAGGAAAAGATATGTAGATAATGTAAAAAATGTACTACGCATGCGCAATAGTAAAATATGCTAAACTCTAGACGTATATGTTATACGTCCGGTATTCTGCATACGGTCCAAAGTCTTGCCTGGCTCCATATGCCTACAAGTTATGCAGTCCAGGCATTTATAGTAGCCAGGTTGTTTAGGGAAGAAATTTGTTTTGGGAGTTTTCATCTATGTGATATTAGTCTGCATCAGCAAATTTTTACAGTTCCTCCCTGTACATAGCAGGGTACTTTAGCTTATTTTAGCACTCAGCACTTTCTTATTCGTGTTAAATAGCTTCACGTCAGTAGTAAAATACATTTTTACTATTATTATTAATAACGTTTATTTATAAGGTGCCACATGGTGTTTGCAGCACTGTACAGAGGCAATAGGAAAGACAATAATTACAATACAATAATTAAGAGACAGGGTAAACATTCATAAAATAACTAATACGATAGAAGTACAATGCAGAAATAAAGTACAGTACAAAAATTGCAGAATGATATGTAGGCAAAATAAAGAAGCAGGAAATTGTGTAGGAGAAGGTGAATAAGGGGGGAGACAGACAGTAGAGCGAAGGTTGGAATTAATGAGGACAAGGTAGATGGGTGATGACAGGAGTGAAGAGGACCCTACTCATAATAGCTAACAAGCTAATTGGGAGAGGTAAACAAACAAAAGACACAGGGAAGAAGATGAGGAGGGAAGGTTAAATTAGGTGGAGGGTAGGCTAGCCTGAAGAAGTGGGTTTTGAGGGAGCATTTGAAGTATTAGAGGGTGTTGGATAACCAAGAAGAGCAACTAAAATGGTCTATGGCTTGTGTCACAAATCATACCAAGAAAGGCTAGAGGAACTAAACATGTATAGCTTGGAGCAGAGAAGGGTGAGGGGGGATATGATAGCAGCTTTCAAATATATCAAGGGTTGTGACTGGGTAGAGGAGGATGGCGTTTTACAAAGAAAGAGCTGTGATAGAACACGGGGTCATGTATATAAACTGGAGGGTGGTAGATTAAGAGGAAATGTGCGGAAAAATGACTTCACAGAAAGGGTGATAGATAAGTGGAATATTCTCCCATCTGAGGTGGTTGAGGCTAACACAGTAGAACAGTTTAAACATGCTTGGGATAAATATAATGATATCCTAAATCCTTCAACTAAATAGAGGGTAAATAGAGTCTAGGGTCAGTATAGTTTTAAATAAACAACTGGGCAGACTGGATGTGCCATGTGGCTCTTGCATCTAACAAGTAAGTACTATAAGTCGTTGTAACAACAAATTCTCTCCCTCCTCTTCAAATTAATAATAAATAGAAATTTTGCAAATGTTACTCTTCCCTTCCAACCACAATGTTACATTTAACTTTCACATTACACTTTAACCCAAAAATTATACAACAATGTGACAATTCTTGCACGAAAACAAGAACTAAAATAGTTTATTCTATCTGTGCTTAACAAGTAGTCCTTATAATAGGAATTATAATCAACACTATAGGAAGGTTCACGTTCACTCTAAATGTAGTTAAATTTAGTTATGGTAAAGCATATGAGTTCACAAAATGAACGCCTCAGCTGTGTCAACTCACACGGTACTTTGATGCCCGACTCCCCACCGCTCACTCTTCCACTCTCACTGTCCCCATTCCAACTCTCCCTCTTTTTCTCAAATTCCAATGTTCTTTCTCTTGCCATCGCTACTGCTACCTTTTCCCTATCTGCTCCACTGCTACTTCTTTCTCTCACCCCACTGACACTCTCCTAACACTGCTCCGTGTCACTTCTCTCACTCTGCTCCGCTGTCACTCCCTCATTTACTGTCGCCGTCACTTTACCCCCATTCTCCTCAGCTGTTACTCTCTCTCAACACTGCCAGTATTTTCCTCTCACCAACACCGTCACTCCCTCTTTATCTGCCCTGCTGTCACCTCTGCTCACTACTAACTGCCACACAACGGTACTTCCTCACACGTCACCTTTACTCAAGATCTTTCTAGAAGTCCTCCCTCACGCTACCAATCCCATTTTCAACAGCTTACTGTTGCCTAGCACGAGACCTATGCTCTTTGCATAGTCTCACAACGGCGTAGGAGCAGCACCATTAAAGCTAGCTACAGACCCCCCAGGCATACCACACATGCTTGGGATAGATATAAGGATATCCTAAATCTTAACTAACTTGAGAGTAAATATGGTCTAGGGTTAGTTTAGTTTTAAATAAACAAATGGGCAGACTGGATGGGCCATGTGGCTCTTATCTGCCGTCACTTTCTATGTTTCTATGTTTTTATGACATTACTGTTATACAAAATAAAAAATGCTTTTCCAAGCAACAAAGTGTACCGTGTGAAACAGATAAACGGTAAACCTAACATGTGTTACCTAAAAGAAGTACAATTGTAATTTTTAAAGAAATACTGTCTTTGCTTATGTTAATTTATTAAACTTAACATATGAAGAGCCATTGTTAAAGAAGTACAATTCTTTTTTATTTTTGTCTCTGAAGAACAAATGTGCATACATGCATAAGTCATACAACCTGACATATGTAGAGTCCAGGGGCTCTATTTACTAAGCTAAGGAAAAGGAAAAGTGGAGATGTTGCTCATAACAACCAATCAGATTCTAGCTCTCATTTTCCTATTGCATACTAGAGAATCTGAGCTAGAATGTGATTGTTTGCTATTTTCAACTTTTCTTTTTCTGCAGCTTAGTAAATTTAGCCATAAGTGATACATTTTACAATCAAAATTTTTACACCAAGATACTGTGTGCGATTTTTGTATGACCTAATATCAATGGACTGGATCCAGACTTAATAATGCCAGTTAACTTACGCACACTCATGCACAGTAAAGTGGCTTCCACATCGAAACACAGCCGAACGATGCTGAGTTCCGATGCAGAAGTCACTCTCTGACGCGGGGCAGACCCATTTACTATGCGTAAATTTACTATGCGTACATGATAGTTGTGGTGGGTGGGAACCGAAATGCAAATATTATTATTATTATTATTATTGTCATTGTCATCATAACAGTTGACAGCTGTGTGGCCAGTCTTTACAGCTGTGCAGCAGCTGTTAATGCACTATAGTTAGTGTACAAAGCCTTCCACTTACTCTGGTGCTGGAGATCTGATATACAGCTCACTTTTTCCTTTGAATATGGTGGCGACTCTCTTGGCGACAGCCCTGGACACAGATAAGTTCCAATGTGCAAACACTAATTGTTTTGAATTAATAGTACGATATATCATTTATGTTACTTTCCTGTAGTCATGCAACTTTGAATTTTTATCATTTTTTCAAGAATAATTTGCTAATAAATTGGAGTTTTCACAAATTTCCTGCAGTTTAAAACATTTGTTTCTTACAGTCTTTCAAAAAACTTTTCTTGAAACCCTGTCACAATGCCGTCGCTCAGGCTCTTTACTATCCCAGCTGGTTGTCCTTACTTTGCAGATCTGAGGATGCATCCTCTTTGGCTGATATACAGCACTGTGATGTGGGACACCTGTGAAAGTAAAGTGAGGCTGGAGAAGCACTATGCAGAAAGTAGAAGCTCATTCCCTTTATGAATGTTTTATTGCCACATAAAACCACTTGAAAATGTGTGTCTGAGCAAGATGTAGTCATAGAATACTAAAGAGTAGCTGCAGCAGCTCCTTGCTCTCTCCCTCACTCTTCGCAGGTGCTATCAAAACTTTAATGACTGCATGTACATTTTACGGTCACAACTACTCCAAGTTTTCATGGCTATCACTCTGACCTATTCCACCTATATAATATTACTCTATTCCCAGATATATAAGACTGACCTTTTTTTTCCTTAAGCTAATCTATATGCCAAGCAAATTGATACAATCGGGGGATTCATATTTAGGCACGGAAGGGGACTTACGCAAGTCATTTGCGTAAGTCCCATTCACAGGTAACATGCAAGATGTTACTTGTATGAAGGGCTTTCGTACGGAACTTTGATTACAGAAGAACTTCCATGAAAGGGGCCGGCATTAAAGTTATGCATGGCTAAACCTCGTTGTACAGGTGGGGTGAGCCATGATAATTAAGTGCTGGGATGGGGAGAGGCAGCTCCACACAAATCTGCGTCTGTGTGGACCAGAATCCGTGCAGTTAAGTTAAAGTAGGGTTCTGGACACTTAAGTGTCCATAATTCCCTATGAAGGAGGCGAGTGCCAGTGGCCTCCACCGTGCTTAATTACAAATCTCCATGTGTACATAAGTCGCACAGAGATCTGAATCAGGTCCAATATGTTTTAATAATATTTATTCACTGAGGGGATATATACGCTAAGTTGACCATACCCTGTGCACTGTTCCTGGCAACTGATAAATCACTGAAGTCGCCAGGACATAACATAGTAGCCACATACGGAAAGCTAATAGCTGCTTAAGGTAACATAGCATAGGCATAGCAGTGGGAAGTGTGTTTGTGCGGCATGAACTATACAATTATCAGCCACATACTATACAATATATGAATGTGATGATCAGCTAATGATAGCTTGATTGGAGTAATATTAATATGTAGTTTTAATTAGGACATATATTTGTGTTGGACATTAGTTCTTGATAATACTTTGCTTATATATGGCTATGCAATTTTAGTAGTGGTAGTAACAAAAATATACATGTTATACAAACATGTGAATGTGAAAGATTGTATTTAAAGGCACTTCTAATAATGTAATAATAATGTAATAATGTATTAATACTAATACACCAAAGAGAGTGCAACCTCACTACTCAACCAAAAGAAATATATAAGTTATACAAATAGGTGTGGTTTGCGCTCCGTAAATTAAACGCTAAAGTACAAAGTGAATCTGATACATAAAGTGCAACAGTGTATATACAATATGTAAACAAATATATAAATATAAAAATGTAAGTGACAGGGTGTAAATACATATTTACATATTACCCCCTCCCCCAACCTTTTTTTTTGTATATATCTTAATTTTTATTGGGGAAAAAAAACAACCGATGTGCACCAGGGAATGCACCACTGAGAAACAACCGTCATCACACTGCCTCTGAAAGTCCCGAAGACCGATGCCTAACCTTAGATAAGCAGGGAGGGTGAGCATAAGGCCTGTCAGGGCTGAAGCATAGACCGTAAGGTCACTAGTTTCTCTGTTTAGGGATAGAGCTTACTGATCTTTAGTGTAGCAGGATTGCTCAGCACTTGTGTCACAGCGTGTCTTATCAAATTAGCAGCTGAAATCTTTATTGGAGTGATGGTCGGTGTATGTATATAT
>WWET01001890.1:238636-251118 GCA_011038615.1 Limnodynastes dumerilii | reverse complement strand
ATTATTTTATTATTATATAATTTTATCTATATATTGTTCTAATATTTACACCCTGTCACTGGCATTTTTATATTAATTCATTTTTTTTTACATATTGTATAAACACTGTTGCACTTTATGTTTTAGTGTCACTTAGCACTTTAGCATTTAATTCACAGAGTGCCCATCACCCCTATAAAATTGATTTTGGTTGAGTAGTGAGGTGGCACTCTCCTTGGTGTGATGATCTGCTCTTTCTTAGTTTAGTTTAATTGTATTAGTATAGTGCCTTTAAATACAACAATTTCACACCCTCAGTAACAAAAATATGTTCATGAGTTATTCTTATTATTCAGGATAAGGTCTCCATTTATTGGCTTGAGCTGAAAAGTGATTACTAACTGGAATTTATTACAACTATTTAAATATACAGTAGTCCATTTAGTCAGGTGAAAAAAAGTGACTGGCTCATGTCCTCTTATTACACCACGGGGGGGGGGGGGGAGNTCCGCCCCCGCGGGGGGGGGGGGGTATATCATATATGTGCACCCTAAACATCATTGTTCAATGTCAATTGATTGTTACATTACAATTAATGGCTGTGTTTTACCTAGCTATGTAATATTAGCAAAGCCAAAGGCATTGTCAAATGTGCTTTTGGAACCCTTAATTCTCTTACTAGGAAACTACAGTGTTGTAAAATAAAAACATTTTCAGTGAGCAAAATATGAACATAAACAGTAAATGTCCCAGAGAGTTTGTTCTCATGTGTGAGACATCAATGGCCATTAATTGAGAGTCAGGTTAAGGACAATCCTTGTCATAACTTGCCAAGAACTGGCAAGACTTATTTAACTGTGAGTTTTACCACCCATGCATGTGTGCTTTGAACCTTCAATTATATATATCCATTAGCATGTTCGTCATCTGTTTTATTTGGCCTTTTAACCTGTTTGTAATATAAAAGTTACTGGCTGTAGAAGTTTACATTTTGCATGTGAAATAGTTTGTGCAACAAAAGAGATATTACATTTTGGAAATGGATATATTTTATGGCTTTTGAATTAAAAAACCATGGTAAATAGACACATTGGATCAGATCTAGAAGTAATAACGTCAGGGTACTTACAGTACGCACGTAATTTGTGTAAGTTCCCTGACAAGCAATATCAGCGCATGCACGCACCAGATGTTACTTGCGTACCTGTTGATGTATGCAACTCAGTTTTATATGTTTGAAGGTACGATGAAGGGTCCGACCCTTCATTTACACCAGCCATATCCCTGCCATAGAGATGGGGATAGGTATTTAAATGTAGCGTCGGGGGAGGGGAAGGATAGGTACGCATTGATCCACGTTCAGAAGGATATGGATCAATACATAACTGTTAAGGTAGGCTTCTGGACAAGTAAGTCATGTATCCTGGTCACGTAAGTCTCCAGAACTACTAATGATAGAGGGGAGTGGCGAGGACGTGCATTCCCTTCTACCTTGCGTAATTTCAGACTGGATCTGGCCCATTGTCATGTTAACATGTAGACGGGTGTGTGTCCCCGCTTAGAATGGCCCTATTTCGATAGCTCCATTCTCTCCCAGAAAGTTTCAAACTGGCTGGGATTTCGATGAGGCATAGCAATCGATCCATGGAGCACCGAGCTTTCGGTGTTCTGAAAGATAAGCAAAAAAGTCCCCCCACTCCTTTCCCTAATTCTAACCCTAACACTCCCCTCTCATTACCCTAAACCTAACACTCCTTTCCTGGCAGCCTGACCCTAACCCTCCCTTCCTGGTAGCCTGACCATAACCCTCCCTCTCCCACTGCCTGACTCTAACCCTCCCTCTCTCGCAGCCTAACCCTCCCTCCCCTGCAGCCTGACCCTACCCCTGCCGCCCCCGCACCCTGGAGAGGTTACTCCCTTTTTCCTGCGGTCTGGCAGTGCGGTGGTAGCGGTGTGGCAGCTGGATATCAATGATATTTCCGAATAAGAATGGGTGAGTATGCCGATTGGTAAAGAAAAAAATTATAAAGCATGCAGTATTCGAAATAGGGAAATTCGAAAAGGAACTAGTCAATATTTCGCAAAAGAAGAATTTCTAACCAGTGACTGACAAGGCATGTAGACACACACATACATATGCATGTGTCCTATATAAATATATTTACATATTTTGCTGTCTTGTAACATTTTGATAATAATGTCAATACCTTATATAAACTTTTTTTTTTTTATATTTAACAGCTTTTGCATTCATTAGACTACCTTTGCTAGTACATGGTTATGTTTTCAGTGTGCTTTTTAGCTAACACTTTGATTCAGTCACTGTATACACATATATATGAATACACACACACACACGCAGCCATATCATTGTATCTCTTCTCCATGCTTTTTATTCCAATATTTCCAAGTAGATACACCTCTTTTGTTGCTCAAACTATTTATCATTGATGCTGTAAACTTCAATTAATTTATAATCCAAACATGCTAAAAGGCTAAATAAATCAGATACTATTGGATATTGTTGTTTAGAAAAACAGATGACAATAATGCAAATGAATATTTGTTTAAACAAGAAACTCCTGTAGAAAAGTAATATAGATCTTTGTTCTAAGGGACGTTACCGGAATGTTATTTGTGTTTTTTTTTATTTGTGGCAAATACTCTGCAGAACAGTGCTTACCTTCTAAGCTAATGTTCTAAAGATTGGGAGCAGTCTAGTTTACAGGGGAATAAACGATAGCTTCTGCAGTCATTTACTATATAAGACTTGAAACCTAATAAAAAAAGTATCAATAAATACTGCAATCCTCATTTATTTGTCATCTGCATCCAAAATACTGTGAATTTAATATAGTGTCATCTTAGCCCTCCAATAAATTGCTGATCTGCAACACTCTCCATTATCCTTTAAAGTTGTAGCAAGGAAATGGCAATTCTCTAGAATAGAAGTCTTAGATACCATCATTCCTGAAGGAAATGTAATTGTGTTTTGGCAGTAATTTACAAATTGACCTTACCCTGTAAGGAGAAGGAGATGTGAAGTCGATGCTAATCCAGAGTTGGGAGCAAAATAAATAACAATGGGGCAAATGTTCATCTAGACAAAAGGTCAAGCTCCAGCAAAGTCAAATTTAAACTGTGCAAAAAGTTTCAAAGGGTATGATCCTAGGTAAACCCTAAAGTATGGTTTAAAATAAATGTTGTTCAGTATTCATTTGTTTTAAGCAAAAGCTAAGCACAGTGGTGCACAGATATGCCTTTCCAAAAGTGCAGCCATGATTTGGCCTGAAATGCATTTCATTTCAAGCCATGCTGTCAGTCATGCCAAAAAGTTGCAATTCATAATGTAACCACTAGATGACCAGTGTATAGTACAGTGTAATTTGTTCCACCTGTGTAAACTACAGCATGCTGCGACCGTGTAAGAATGAAAAAAGTGCGTACGTACAGTATGTATATACAATGTGCAGCTCAGCTTGTAAAAAAAATAAAGTAAAAGAAAAAAGAAAAAAAGTATTAGGTTAACTCTGTATTGTAAACCAGCCGAAAAATGAGGGTGGGTTGTGAGGCTGGACTGGTGAGTTAGGTGTGGATCCGGCCGCATCTAACGCACTCTTAAATATGAATCTGGTCTAATGGGACGATATTCATTAGCACAGGTTCACACACATGGTTGCAGTGTAAAGAGGCACACTGGATTTTTAGACTGAACACCATGGGCCTGATCCAGACCTACACCGATGCGCTGTGCTTACTAAAGCACAGCGTATCGACGTTTACTTACCTTGGCACTCCCCCTGTGCGGGCGTATGGCCCCTTCCTTACGCCGGCTGAAGGCTACCCTAACTTCAGCCGGAATAAGGAAGGGGCCATACGCTCGCACAGAAGCGTATGGCCACTTAGCCCGCCCTCCTACCCTCATTTAACTACCTCCCCCCCACCCACCTACACTAACCTGAACGTAGGGACGCTGGAGGACGTCCCCTCCAGCGTCTTTACGGCGCTGCTACTGACGCCCGATCCAGGATCGGGCGTTGACGTACCAACGCCGGGCAACATCTTCCCGGCGCATGCGCAGATCGGCTTACGCTTACGTCCTAGCGACGGCGGGCGTTATTCTGGATCAGGCCCATGGTGTGGTCATGTATGGCTGGCAATGGAACTGGTTACCTTCTATTTATTGATGATGTTTATTTATGATCTTCTATTTATTGATGATGATATATATATCCAGTAAAATTGTCTATATTTTGCACTTTTTGTATTAATATACATCAATAAATGTCTTGCGTGAAGTTGTTCATAGTGTAAATACTCACTATATTTCCTGTAAAATTAAATTTTTATTATGAGAGATTTTGTGTTTGCATTTTTTTCTTGTGTGCTGACTTGGGTTGTTTGTGACCACCTACTGCTTTATTGATTATATATATATATATCGAACCATGTATAAGAACAGGTAAAGTCAGCACACCATAGTCTCATTAAAGAGATTTATAAACAAAAAAAAATCATTAATTCTATTATGTCTATTATAATTTAAGAATACTGTAACACCAATTTAAAATATACATTTTGAAATATGCAGACTTGTATAGGTTGCTGTATTACACCTTCTGGCTCGTTTTCAGTCCGATTTATCCAGAGTATTGTGAGAGCACTGGATAGATCGCGTGCATTTTAAACCATTCATTTATGCGTCTGTTGTACTAAGACTAAATCAGCTCCTTGGTGCTTAGCTATGTTCTGAAGATATGACATAATGAAGTCAGCAGCTTGATATAACCATTTCTTATTGGCTGTTGGAATTTTTTGGGATTACTTATATTTAATTGCCATTCGGATTACTGCAGAAAGGCAGATTCCAATTGCTTGCTTACTTAGGCAAACCATTATTATAACTGTAATATGTTATGTAAGAGCATGTTTCTCCCAGACTGTTAACATTTCTGAGAGCCTTAGAGATATTGGCACTCAAGTAAAATTCTTTGCAGTCACTTTGCAAACTCTTACGTGAAAAGAGTTTGGTAAACAGAATTGTGTGGGTTTATGTCAGAACAAGTCTTTGATCCAATCGCTCTGCTATAATGTAACCATTTATCCATTAATGTTTATTTACTCCCCACAGAATGACTATACAGAAACTACAAAGATTTGAAAAGGTTTTTAATGTCACTTCTGGGCAGGTGGTATCTCGGAAAGGAATTAAGTAAGTATGTGGCTTCCATTTAGTGGTAACCACTAATATCTATGTGCGTAATCTCTATCAATATTATTATTGTGGTCATTCATTTGTTAGAAGGCTTCTCATTGCTGTCAGTGTGACAAACAGGATATAAAAGACAAAATAAAAGCAAATATGATAATGAATGAGTAACCGTGTGACTGCCAGACAAGAGGGAGTGAATACATATAACAGGTGATTGCTATAGTCATTGGAGAGACGATGGGCCAGATTCAGATTTCTATACGTCACATATGCAAAGATAAAAGTTCTCTGTGACCATATTATGATTATAGTTTGAAAACAACACAAGTTTTGCCTCTTCCACTTACATTATCTGTCATTGATTAGTTACTTCATCTTTTGTTTCTACTTTCAGTTTTGTATTGCTGAACAGCGTAGCCCTGCAGGGCGATAACTGTGTGATATGCAGAGCAGCAGAAGATCAAATCTTACAGGTTTCTAGACAGCTAAATTGCTCCCAGATGGTGAGATCTTTTACTTCTCCCACGCAAAAGCACGTTATCTTATATTATATTATTGTATAGCTTTTAATGCACTTATTGTAAAATGATCTTAATTATTGTTTTGGTATTGTGAATATAGAAGCGTCCCTTTCTATATTTCTATAATAGAAACATGATGGAGTTGGTATGGTATGAATTGTCGACAGTCAAAATTCTTGATAGGTCAACATATTGATTAGTACAAAATATCAATGGATCATATTTTCAACAAAAAATATACATAAAGCTTTTTATGTTTTATTATTTGTGCTCAGATCATCACAGATAGATATGACATACCAGAGAGATAGATAGATACAGTAGGTATGAGATGATAGATAGATAGAAGATTAGAAGATGTTATATAGATAGATGTTAGTTAGATAGATATTTGATAGATAGAGATGAGATAGTTAGATAGTTATAGATAGATAAATATGAGAGAGAGAGAGATGAGAGAGAGAGAGATATGAAAGAGAGATATGAGAGAGTCAGAGAGATATGAGAGAGTCATATAGATGGAGATGAGATAGTCGGATAGATGGAGATGAGATAGTCGGATAGATGGAGATGAGATAGTCGGATAGATGGAGATGAGATAGTCGGATAGATGGAGATGAGATAGTCGGATAGATGGAGATGAGATAGTCGGATAGATGGAGATGAGATAGTCGGATAGATGGAGATGAGATAGTCGGATAGATGGAGATGAGATAGTCGGATAGATGGAGATGAGATAGTCGGATAGATGGAGATGAGATAGTCGGATAGAAGGATATGAGATAGTCGGATAATATGAGATGGATAGATAGAAGATAGATAAATAGATACTAGTCATACGTCCATCACAATGATGGCAAAAGCTGGACCCAGCAGGTGCAGGGTGTAGGCTTGCTTGGGAGGACCGGGAGATGAAGCGGTACAGTGAAGGGAGGGAGTGGGGCACCTGGGCAGCAACTATTCTGCTCTCTGCCCATGCTCAGTAGCGAAACTGGACGCTACTGTGCATGCGTATAACGGTGTATGTGCGTATAACGGTGTATGTGCGTATAACGGTGTATGTGCGTATAACGGTGTATGTGCGTATAACGGTGTATGTGCGTATAACGGTGTATGTGCGTATAACGGTGTATGTGCGTATAACGGTGTATGTGCGTATAACGGTGTATGTGCGTATAACGGTGTATGTGCGTATAACGGTGTATGTGCGTATAACGGTGTATGTGCGTATAACGGTGTATGTGCGTATAACGGTGTATGTGCGTATAACGGTGTATGTGCGTATAACGGTGTATGTGCGTATAACGGTGTATGTGCGTATAACGGTGTATGTGCGTATAACGGTGTATGTGCGTATAACGGTGTATGTGCGTATAACGGTGTATGTGCGTATAACGGTGTATGTGCGTATAACGGTGTATGTGCGTATAACGGTGTATGTGCGTATAACGGTGTATGTGCGTATAACGGTGTATGTGCGTATAACGGTGTATGTGCGTATAACGGTGTATGTGCGTATAACGGTGTATGTGCGTATAACGGTGTATGTGCGTATAACGGTGTATGTGCGTATAACGGTGTATGTGCGTATAACGGTGTATGTGCGTATAACGGTGTGGAGCAGAATATCTATTTGATAGATATTGGATATGAGAAACATAGAAATGATCTGTGTAAAGTAAATATTATTTGTAGGAGATAGGTTTATTGTAGTCTCAGCTCAGAGGTTGCTATAATGTAGACAGACAGCTGTGAAATAGAAAGAGAGAACTTTCAGAATCTTTTGTGTGTGATATAAACCTGACATGAGTTGGGTCCATGAGCTGAGTATCAGTGTCTCTCAACCAAAAGCAGTGATATTGTTGGATTAAGCACACCCTTTGGGCAGAAATATAATTTTTTATGTCTGCCTATAAGTATATTGTGACTTAACAGTTATGTTGCTGTGTAAGTGTCACCACAATCCTTGCCTGTCGACATATTGACGCGTCGACAGTTTGACCTCACGACGATTTGACCTGTCAACATTTTGACTGTAGACATAAAGGTGTCGACATTTTGAATGTCAACATAACAACTTTAACAACATAATAACTATAACAATATAACAACTATAACAACATAACAAGGGATGGAGTCTCCTATCAAATCCCTGCATTCATAAACAGTGTTTTAAATACGTATTCTAATATCTGAAAGCTGGATCCATATGTTAAAACATTTGAAGACTTACGTATGTAGCGATTGTAAGTCTTCTATTAGTCTGTACCGCACATGCGTAAAACAAGGAATTCTGCATGGGTCAGCTGCATTCCCTGTGGAATTCACTATCTGGAACAAAAGAGAGGTCCGGCAAACAAAACAAACATTATATAACACTATATGTCAGCACATAAATAAAAAGGAGGTTTAGTTCACAATATAGCTATATTAGGTTAAGTTCACCTGCCCAGCATCAATACACCTCCTGTAGGTGGTGCCTTGATGCTGGGCAGGTGAGCTTAACCCAATATAGCTATATTGTGAACTAAACCTCCTTTTTATTTATGTGCTGACACATAGTGTTATTTAATATATGTTTGGAGCGCCGGACCTCTTTTGTTCCTTGTAGTTACATAGTGGTCACTTTGGTCCTTGGCTGCACCCTTATATTTATATATACACTTGCACATATTTAATTTGTTGAATCAGAAGCGCAGCCTGTCTTCTTGCTATATATATAGTAAGGGTTTTTATAGATGTGGAGGGTGTAACGTCTGTAAAACTGTAAAAAGTGCTAAGTCTAAGATTACTGAATTCAAAACAAAAGGAGGGGAAGAACAGAAAATACAGGAGTTTATAACCTGCAATTCAAATAATTACGTCTATATAATAGAGTGCGAATGTTCCCTCACATACATAGGGAGAACCACCCGGAAATTAAGAGAGAGGTGGGGGGAACACCTCCGAAATATTGTAAAGGGTAATACTAGCCATCCATTGTCAGCTCACTTTAAAGAAGTCCATCAATGTAAAGTCAGTTCCATTAGGAAAATGGTGGGGATTAAGAAAGTTGAACGGAATAGGAGAACCCCTAATAGCAACAATGGGTTGGCTAAGAAGGAAATGGAGACGATTTTTAGAAATAATACCCTAACTCCGGGAGGTCTGAATAACGCATTTGAATTGAAGTGGTTTGTATGATAATTATTATATATTTATGTTACTTTTAATAAGTTCAGCACGTTTTAGGTTTTTAAGTAATTTATGTAGTAGGTAATTATCACTGTTTTTGCTATTATAGGGAATTTTAGGCACTCACTGGATATGGATTGGAAACCTCACTCACGATGCACCTTAGGAGATATGGAAGAATATCCCTTTAATGGAGGAAACCACAAATATTTGTTATATAAATTATTTAAGGTCACTATGCACTTTATATATTTATATATATTAATTACACTTTTTATGGAAGAGATGTACTAGTATATCTATATATTTATTGCACTTTATATGGAAGATATGTGTGTATTTCACTACGCACTTTATATGGAAGAAATATATTTCTAACACATTATTTCTTTATTACACAATGCACTTTATGGAAGAGATTTGTTTTATTACATGATAGGATTATTACATATGATAATTTTTACTGTTCCAGCTCATTGGAATGACAATTATTGGTTATAATTTGGCTCATATGGTTACACTTTGTATATAGTGATAAGGTAGGGAAATATGAGACCCTCTAGGACCCAGTCACTCACATCCAGAACAGACAACCCATGTCCCGTTATGCACTGCATTGATGTGTGAGGGGATGTCGGCTTTCGGTGCACAGGAGTACAGCCCGCATAGAAGAGTGACCAAAATAATATCTGATGGTAAGATTAGAAGAAAATAGACATACAGGAAACATTTATCGGCATTTATTTACACTTATGCATATGCTAATGCATGTCCCGTGATGCACGATATTGATGTCGGCTTTGGATGCATGGGAGCAGAACTCCCATAGAGGACTGATCCAAGAAACATCTGAGAGTAAGATCAGGAGAAGATTGGTCTCATTTATTTGTATCGTTTTATACCAATGTTTAGAATATGAAAGCGGGAGACGTTAGATAGGACCCAGGAACCTCCAGGATGACCGGCTAATGTATAAATACCCACGGAGATTTGATATTTGAAGGTTAGATAACGGGAAGAAGATGGCTTTGCTTTTATGATGTTCTTATGATGATTTTATGATATTTGATCTGAATATGAATGCTTGTTTATCACACTCTTATTGGAATATGAACCGGAAGTGAGACCACTTTTTAAAGACCACACTCACCACCACCTATACACTTTGAGAAAGACGTTATTGTTGAAACGCGTAGGTGTGGGCTGGTGGTATACTGTTCTGTTTGACTCCAGTGGTAGTGAGTACTTTATCTGTTAGCAGCACTATTTTTGGGACCATGATTATAATGCTGATTTGTTCCACAACTCAGTTAAATACCATGTCTGCCCTGGTATGTTAATAGCAGAATCAAAAAACAAGTAAATTGTTTTTAGAAGATTTTTATTGAAGATTTTATTGAATATTGTTGGAAAATTGAAGATAATAAAAAGTTGGGTGATTCTGTTTAAAACATACATCATGGAGTCCCTGTTGGAGAAAGACATATATGTTATGCTATAAAGCAAAGATAGGCTACAGGTGAGCAGAATAGACCGGGTAGGCGAGGGGTTCGTCCCGGCAGCTGCAGGCTTCACAAGGGTCCTCGTACCCCAATCTTCTGTTTTCTCCTGAGCTCTGCTTGCTGGGAGTGACATCGAGGAGGACCACGGACTGACGCAACTGGGTTACATGCAAATCTGCAAGAGAGATAAAATTTGTGAGTCGTACTAACAGCGATGATTTGTGTTGATAAGAATATACTGCATTATTGCATATCTCTTCCCCTATATATACGGACATCGGGATTACATCACCAAGAGGAGAAGAAAAAAGACCTTACAGACATGCCTAAACTAAAGATAGAAAAAGTGTGAGTAGGATTTTACCGGAGGAGGGGAGGAACACTGTACGTGCGTATTACACTATATCTACTTTCTTCCTTCCACGCACATGAGGAATGACGGAGAAATAAAGACTTAAGTATATTGGATCAAGAGTCTACTGCAGGAAGAAATCCATGGAAAAAGAAGGAAGTATAAGAAAAGAAAAGAGTGTGTTTTGAGAGTTAGGGCTAAGGGTTTAAATACTAATAATTATAATTTCTCCACAGCACTCCAACCACTAAACAGGTATTGCCAGTCCTGTAAAACAACAAGTAAAATAGAAAGAGATGAAGTGGTGAGCTAATGGACTAAGTATCAAGAGCCAACTCCTAAAAAATCAATGATTTTATTAAACAAATAAAAACATGCAAATATAGTTATACGAAAATAGACACATAGTATAGGATTACATATAAATAAACGAGACTGGCCAGTCGAAATAGGTTTGTCCAAACGGAACCCTGCAGGTGTGGACAGTTATTGTGTTACAGCTAGTGATGGTATATGAGCTCAATATAAATTGTTCCGTCACAGATTGGGTTCCCAATATATACGGCACTATTACTCTGTAGAAATATGTAAAGAGCCAAACTTGTAGGAGCCGGCAACAGGGGTGAAGACAGTGTGCCCGTATGTGTGGTATCCCCCGTGCCCAGTACCTTTACTTGCCACTGAAGTAGGTAGAAGGGCATCTCGCCGTGCTGTCGGTGATGGTATGACAGACAGGGCTTCCACCTGCAAATAGATCATTGATTTTTTAGGAGTTGGCTCTTGATACTTAGTCTATCTGCTCACCACTCTACCTCTCTCTCTATTTTACTTGTTGTTTTACAGGGCTGGCAATCCCTGTTTAGTGGTTGGAGCGCTGTGGACTAATTATAGTTATTAGTATTTAAACCCTTAGCCCTAACTCTCAAGACACACTCTTTTCTTTTCTTTTCTTATACTGTCTTTTTTTGGTTTTTAACCAACTTGCCATAAGAGTGATTTGCTTGAGTATATGGGACTCTGGTTAATTTTCAGTTAACCCTTCTTTTATATATTTTGAATATTTGAATATCGATTAGTACTATTTTTCTATTTTTATTTATACTGTCAGTCTGAGAACTTTAGTTGATATTTTCTGCTATTATTTAGTTTATTATGGCAGGGACTGAATTCACCTTCTTTTCTGAGCGTGAGAGCAGGAGAAATATGGTCTTCCAAGAATTTAACAACGGTGATACTATAATAAATAATAGAAAAGAACCAGAACCAGGGTTCTTTGAAATTTGTACTAAATTGGAGGACCTAATGCAAGATGAGACAAGACATTGGTTAGATATTGTCATGATGGAGAAATATCTTAAGGAGAGAATGATCCCGAGATGTCTGAGGATATTTAAATCCTCTTCCTTTTACAATGACAATTTATTTGTAAAACAATGGAATTCCGTATTAGATACCTGCTCTTTCACGCTAATGAAAATGCTGATCCAATATAGACAAGAAAAAATTAAGACTCTGGCGAATGAAATTGAGAAAATAAAAACCGAGGTTAGCATTTTTAAAGAAAGAAATGATTATATGGATAGGATGCAAACTATGCACAAAAAACTTGAAAAGGTGGAACGTGATTTGATTGGTACTAAACAGGATACATTTTTGAGGGATAAGAATGATTATAGTTATGATCGTGTCAGAACATATAGAGAATATGAGAGGAAAAATAGAGAAAAACAGGGTCAAAATAG
>WWET01001890.1:220746-232934 GCA_011038615.1 Limnodynastes dumerilii | reverse complement strand
CCAAGTTTAGTCCGGGGGTGTATATAGGAGTGATGGGTGTGGTCTTTGGTTGTGGTTGATGGGCAGGGGATTTGTAATTGGTTACTGGGTGTCTGGTGAGGACTGAAGGAGGGAGGTGCTATTACTGTTGGTGTTAAGGGGAGAGGTGGAAAGGGTCTGGGAGTGGGGTAAAAGGGGGTGGGTGTGGCCTAGGGTGGACATAAAGTTCAATGGGGAGAAGTAAGGGATTAGAGAATAGAGTTAATGTCCAGGTCTATGTTTAGACCTTTGGGTGTTAATGTCTTCATTTGGTGAATCCATTGTATCTCTCTTTTCTTGATGGATTTGATTTTGTCTCCTCCTCTCCAGTCATAGTGTACCTTATCGATCCCGATAAAGTTCAGTTGTTTAGGGTTCTGGTTGTGGGAGGTCCTAAAGTGTTCGGAGACGCTGTGTAGGGTGTAACCTTTACGTATGTTGCGGAAGTGCTCAGCTATTCTGGTTTTAAATGGCCTTATCGTTCTCCATATGTATTGGAATCCACAGGGACATTGAAGCAGGTATATGATGTTTTTCGTATTGCAGGTGATATGATAGTTAACCCTAAAGGTATTGCCAGTGGTTTGAGAAGTGAAAGAGGTGGTGGGTTTGGTTTGATTGCAGCCTAGGGTTTTGCACCCTTGGCATGATCCACAGTGAAAGAAACCTTTAGTGGCGTTAATCCATGTTTGTTTAGGTTCTTCCCTAATGTGATTCTTGACTAGTTTAGGTTGCAGATTGGGGGCTTTATTGAAGACAACATTTTGGATGTGATCCTATCAGCGGCGGATTGGCAATAGGCCTTACCGGGAAGTTTCCCGGTATGCCGGTAATCTATTAAAACCAAACTTTTAGCAGGTTTTTTTTTTTTTTTTTTTTTTTTACTGAACTGAATAATGGAGAAAATTGATTCACTATTTATTGGCACAGCACAAATCACGATCTCATATCTTAAAACAGATAGTCAGCAACACCCCCATTTTCTGTGAAACACAAAATGAATAAAATGCCCTTCACTAAAAAAGCTTAATCTATTAAAACCAAACTTTTAGCAGGTTTTTTTTTTTTTTTTTTTTTTTAGCTTTACTGAATAATGGAGAAAATTGATTCACTATTTATTGGCACAGCACAAATCACGATCTCATATCTTAAAACAGATAGTCAGCAACACCCCCATTTTCTGTGAAACACAAAATGAATAAAATGCCCTTCACTGACTGAAAAAAGCTTTGTGTTGAGCAGGACAACAAGCTTTATAAAGTGCATTCTGAAGCTGAGTTTTCTTTTAACTCTCTGAGACTTTTCTTTTGCTGAGACAGCAGTCCTACAAACGAGACATTCTTCATGAGAGAACTATTGATTTGTCGTAGTGTTGCTGATATTTTACGAAACACAGGAGATCCATCAAATGGTTGAAAACATGATCCTGTAATGTCTTCTTTTTTTATTGCATGCATACAAATCTGCTATGATTTATTGGTGCTGAAGGTTTTTTAAGCTTATTATATATATTTATATTTAGCTTTCTCCACAATATTTTTTAATAATTATGTCACATTTATTTATACATATGTGTGAATCAGCAGCCAGAGATCTATAGCTTCCTTCAGATCTCCTGCACCAGTCCAAGGCTCCTGTTACTGCCAGACTGTAATAAATGTTGTTAAATGAAACCCCTATCACACAGCTGAACACATATCTGCAGGTCATCTACACAGCAGCTCATTGACGCACATGCCAGCATTTTGTTTAAGAAATTTTAGCACATTGTACAATTTATAGGATTTTTTTATGCTAGTTGTTTAATTTATTTTTATTTAAGTTGTGTTATTTAACTGTTTCTTCATGTAATATCATGTAAAAGAAGAAAATTTAAATGCCTAAAACTATTCCAGATACTTAGAAACAACTAACAAACCACAATTACTTGTGATTGGGCAGCCTGCTGCATTACATCTCTTCTTTGTGTGCAGTGATAGGCAGCCTGGTGACAGCAGGTGAGTGTGTATGGTGATGCGGTTACACTCTCCGGAATGAAACACTCAATTTTGAAAGAGGGACATCCGAAAAGTTCCTATTTGGATGTGTGGTGACGCACCATACACTGCTGTAAATTGGGTGTTGTGTCTGCAAACTTTGTCTGCTGTAGGATTGTGTAGATTCTTTGATAAAACCCACGTGTGGGAGAAACGCGTCAGAGTTTAGCAGCAGCATCAGCCACTACTCTCTCTCCATCTTACATAGTAACGGCTATCGACTCCACTGACTTCCACTACTGAACAGTGAATCCTATCATTGGGTCTCTATTATTCTCCCCATTAGAAGTTCAGACTCTGACAACTATTTGCATCGTAAAGAATTTTATTCCGGTACGGGCGCTGGAGCCCACAGCCTACTTTACATCAACAGGCCTGCAATGTCATCTCTTAATCAGCTGAGCGATTCTACTCCTGGGCGTTGGAGCTTGCCTGCTCATACTATTACTCACCTAAGACAGCAGCTCCAGCGTTGGTCGCAACCATATATCAGCAGTCAGTCATCAGTCAGAGTAATCTGTAATTTTTCAACATTACTTGTGAGTACTACAACAACAACAACCATTGGTTATCAGCAAAAACAAAGATCATGAGTACAATTATAATCTCACTACTGGTGAAATATTCATATGACTACTACTGAACAATTACTAATGCTGACTGCTATATGATCTGATAATATATATAAACTGTGACTATTATCAAAGTCACCACCGTAAAATTGTCAATATTGATTGCTGCATGAACTGATATTTTATTATACGCTGTATGATATCTACCGTATATACACCATTAGATGTGCCAGGTGGCCTAAAATTGTGACTTTATACGGACTTTATCTGCTTCACAAATCTGCATCAGGAATATTGCAGCCTATTTAATACAGGTTACATCACCTCTTTAACGCACGGATCTGCATATCTCTGTATTCATTCAAAAGCAAACACATCTGTGGGAATTTGTTCTACATCTATTTAATTGAGCATCAATAGTGCTATAAAACAGAATCTAAGCTGGAATACAAATATTTGTTACTTCTATGTATCATTATTGCTAAAAGTGACTATTGTTTCAATTCTCTGGTTACTATATGCGTAGAAGAGTTTTCTATTTAATTGCCTCTATGGAGGCTTTACTTTTTAATTAAATAAATATTGATTAATCAATCAGCGCTCTGAACTTTCATTTTTTGTATCCCTGTTTTAGGAGAAGTGACTCTCTGCTCAGAGCTGCAGCATAATCAATATATTTCATATTTTATATGTGTATTTTTATTTTGAATTTATTATATATATATATGAATGTAATTTCAATTGTGGGTCTCATCTACCAAGTGCCTCATTTGGCAATATATTATTCTCATTATATATTTTTTATTAAGATTGTGTAAACAGTCTGGTTGTAAGTTGTATCTGAAGGAGATTAGACAAGTGTACCCCCAGCTATAGAATTACTCCTAGAGCACGATTCCATTGCCTGTGATGCCTGGTCCCAGTGCTTTTTTGGCAAATTTATATAGCAGATTTTCATACGCACCTCTTTAAGGTGTGTATTAAAATCTGCAAGTTTTGCTTCTCATAATAGACGGGAATAGACGCACTTAGCACTTATTGCCCTCTTCGCAGGCAATTGAATCGGGCCACTAGTTTCAACCTTGGAGTAGTTTGAATAATGGGGACATCCCAATATGAGCACTGACAGCTTGACAGACTTTACTATTTAAAGGCCACATGGGAAGAGAAAGGTCCCATGAAATACAAACTGTATTGTGTTGGTGGTCACAGACTCGAAAGTTATATGGTTATTAGATCAACATCAAGCAATGGGCCTGATTAGTATTTGAGTGAATAGACAAAATGAAAACAAAAACAAATTAATAACATGCTAACAGCTTTTTTTGTACAGTTTTACTTGTTCTTTTAAAATATGTTGTTATTAGGGGCCTGATTCAGAGGCTGAAAATAAGAACTTAAAGTTACACCTGGGCAAAACCATGTTGATTTCAGGGGGAGTCAAGTTAATTTTAGTCTATGCATGCAGGGAGAATGCTTTGCTTTTACTTATTGCACACAGATACCTGATCAGCTTCACTTTTAAACTGCTAATTAGACTTGAGCTGGGAAACATCACCTTTTAACTATAATACTGTTGCAACAAATGAAATTTGACTCCCCTGAAATCAACATGGTTTAGCCCAGGTGTAACTTTAAGTTCTTATTTTCAGCCTCTGAATCAGGCCCTAAATCCTGAACGAAAGCAAATCATGATGGTTTGACAAAATCAAAATCAAAACATCCTAATTCAGCACACTAAAAATTTATATCTACCATTACATCTTTAAAAATGCCAAACTACCTCTATAAATGCTCCCATTTTCCTAAATAATTTGCATTACAGACTTGATTATATGATAGGTACAAGGGTTTATTAATATTTTTATCACAACACTGAAATGTTCATTTTTAGATTCTCTTGCAAAATGCATCACTTGGCCTCTTACTTAAAAAATTTCCAATAATAGGGATTTTGTAGTCATTCCTGTCTCGGTGACTACAGCAACCATTGTTTCCTCCTATGCTGGTCTCCAGTTTTGATTGTGAACTGCAACCAGTTATAAATGTTAATTAGGAGCCTGAGCATTTACCTAGCACTCATTGCCTTACTTCTATATTTCAGCATTCAGAATCAATAATAAATTCCAGCATTCACTTTTGGCATTTAGTTTCTGCATTCTATCTGTGTATTAATTTCCTGTAAGAATTGAAATGTAGACCGCAGTACCCCTTATTTAATATGGATACTCCCTTAAGGAGGTGCTTAGCAGAGATCAAATAATCAGTAATAATGTGTAAAAAGAGAAGCCACAAAGAAATGACAGAAATATGACCCTTTAGCCAGCACAAATTCCAATTAGTATCAGCAATACCAAAAAAAATTTTTTTTTTTAAATTAATAAGAATATTTATTTGTGGCTTCTTTTTTTTTACACATTATTAATTTCCTGTAGTCAGTATCTATCAATTAGCTTAGACTGTCCATTGTACTGTACTTACATCACTCAAGTTAGGTCATATTTGCCATCTCTCCCAGAGAACTGGAAAATCTCCCGCAAGCACCAGCCCCATGCCTAGAAGCTGAAGAGAACAATTAGAGGAACTGGACAAAATAGGGGGAATTAAAATTCTTACAGAATGAAGCAAAAGAGACAGGCATAGAGAGAAAGTCAGTGGGGATAGGCTTAAAAGAAGAAGCGGATACATAGACTGGAGAGAAATGAGGAAGCATTTAGAGGCATGGGATAACAAAATATAATATAATATAATATAAAATAATATAATATATAAATCTCCTGTCTGGTTAAAAAAAAAAAAAAACAAATAGTAATCACATTTCTAAAATATATTTCTTTCTTTAGTTAACACTTTAGGCTCTTCCTTAAGTTTGAGATTGATGAAGGCCCTCTGAGGTTTTGTTGGCAGTATGAGTGGTAGCTTACTTAAAGCAGTATTAATATTCTGTACTTTAATGGCTTTAAATACAATGCTTCTGTTTTACTTTCACCTTGAACTTTCTTTGCAGTCCTTGAATGTTGAGGAAGGTGGGTGAAAGCTCATTACATTTCATGATGGAATGGACACCAGGATCATTTGTATGGCTGGATCACAGTTTTAGCTCTGGCTGTTCCCGGACAACATCAATCCCTCACACTCACTGACAGCCGAGGTTCACAGGTCTATCAACGTCACTTTAGCTGTGTTGCTCCATTTGTCTTACGCTCACTCTTATACATTAGCCCCTCTCCTGTCTTTGCCATGATGGGGACTGAGCTCTCCCCAAGCCATCACAAGGATATTATTAAGTGTAATGGGAGATGCACACAGGATGGTAAATAGCTTTAGCATCCTTCAGAGAAATGGGGGAAGGTCACATCTAACAGAAAAAAGAAAGACACTTTAATATTTAAAACATTTTAGTATTTAACATTTGTTACAACTTATAATAGCAATAATATCTCCCAGGATCAGAAAAATTACTATATATTATTATATTTATTTAGAAAATATTAGGAAAACGCTGAAATCAAAAGCTGTAAATGTTCTTTATTACCATTATTCAATGAATCGGAAGGTGTTGTTGCTTTGCATATATATGGCATAATAAAAATTCTCACACATTATCACGGTCGCGGTTAGGCAGCAACGTTCCTAATTAGCCGACATACATACAGAACTACGAACCTAAAGATAAGGTAACCTTATGGCATTCGTAAGTCGGATAAGAAGCTGAAAACCGAATGCGTGTCAGGGGAGTCAGCATGCTACTTGGGTGTGGAATATTAAGAACCTAAAGTTCTTAAAGATAAGTGTGAATACGGGTCTATGGACCTGATTCACACTTAATAATCTTCTTAAAATAAGAACTTAAAGTCACACCTGGGCTAAACCATGTTGATTGCAGAGGAGTCATATTTCATCTGTTGCAAACAGTACTAGTGTTGAGAGGTGAAATTTCCCAGCCCAAGTCTAAATAACAGTGTAATAGTAAAACTGGTCAGTATCTGTGTGCAGTAAGCAATTCAAAGATATATCCCTGCATGCAAAGATTACAATTAAATTAATTCCCCCTGCAATCAACATGGTTTTGCCCAGGAGTGACTTTAAGTTCTTATTTTAAGAAGATTCTTAAGTGTGAATCAGGTCCTATATCATTATCTCTATTTTCCTGTTTCAGTTTATATTTAGTTTAATAAATTACAGTTTTATTCTCTATTGTCAGTAAATGCATTTGAAGTAAAAGTACAATTTAAAAAATTCCTATAATAATAGTTATTTAGTAAATTTAACAAATAAGCTAGATTAAAGGATAAAGGACCAGATCCAGTCATTATATATTATTGTCACTTTTTAAGTGTTCATTAAGAACATTTATATATTGGAATTAATAAATGTAACATTAATTCCTTTAAAAGATAAATATATTTGAGCTGCTTCCTTAATTTATATAAAGTTAGATGTATGTGTCTGCTTGTGTACTAGAGATAAGGAACAAGGACCCCATAGAGCCACAGAGATAATAAACGGCAGGCAGGGACCAATTTTTGCACCAGCAAGTAAAAGGGTTAAGTTTGGTGGTCATTATTTATCAATGGGATTGGTTTAGGGGTGAGGGAGTGGTAGTCTGGTGAGGTGAATAAAAGAGCAAGTATGTAGATGAGGCTTACCTTTCATCCTGAAATCTCCCTCCCTTAAAGTATGTTAAGCTTCGCTATCTTGTTTTTCCATCCTTAACTGTTCCAGATGGTGCATGGTTGGCGGTAGCAGTTGGTACTGGCGCAATAATGAGCCTTAAGCTGGATAACGGTATATGGTACTCAACCCAGGAGGATGCCTGGACACCATTCCCTAGCGGTTGGGTCCTTTAGTTATGCCACATTCCAGGTGCTGGGGTGTGCAATGTGATTGGGTAATGGCAGGATGACCATTTTGGTAGGCGCCATGGTTTATGTATATGTAGTTAAGTGTTAAGTTAGTTATAAGGTAAGCCCTGAACCCCCACCTGCTATTTTGGCCACCTATACACAGTCGGATGACTGATATAATAGTAATCAATTCCAATCAGGCTCAATTTAAATAAAACCATGTTTTAAACGCAGCCATTGTGTCCATGTATTTATTTATTTAGATAAGGTGTGCTTGAATGACTGGTGCATGAGCAGGGACAATGCCAATTGCCGTTTAAACACATTTAAACACAATCATAGCTTGTTTTTTGATAATTCTTTTGCGTGTCTTTAAAAGTGCATTACTTGCATTAAAGCCAGTTATTCTCTTCACTATGGTAAAATCTGGGTAGACACAAAATCTTAGTCAGACCACAATGCATTGGAGGATGAGGGGGATACTGAATCGGTGTCCACGTGCATGTCAATTACGTCCCTATCTTCAGATGTGTCAGGCCGGTCAAAGCGTAACTTGGGGAAGGCAATAGTGAAGCAACTGTGCAAGCGAGCTAGAAAGAGGGCCAATAAAGCAGCTGAGACGCCTACACCTCCCCAGCCACCAGACAGGAGCAAGGTTCACTGTGATTACACCGTAGTGGTAAGAGGACTTAGGCCGCGCATGCCCAAAAAATTTAAGAAAGGCAAATTTGTCTAAATTTTTGCGCTTACATCGGATAGTTGCAAGGATTTGACAGCTGTGCAGAAGAAAGAAGCTGCTGCGGAGGAACAGTACCACAGCTATGATACTTGGTTTGCTGCTTGGTGTACCTTTATGGACACCTACCTGAAGTCATGACCAGGTGAATATAGAGACCTGATTCAGAATCAGCACCTGGTCCATGACATCCAGGTGCAAAATAAAGGTCCCGCGTGGTGGGAATATGATGAACAATTCAGGCTTAACGCGAATGGGTGCCCGAGCATCGAGTTTGGCATTAAAAATGTGGAGTTGTGGCTACATGTCACACATGCACGGCGTGAGGCCATGGTGGAGCTTCTGGCTCTGAAGCCACCTGTAACCGTGACAGCAAGTGCCCCTATAGACACCACTGCCTTCGATGTAACGGCCCTCATCCGGCCTTTTGAATCCACTCTGGCAATGGTTCCAGAGGCTGGCCCCGGGGCATTGATGGCCAAGGTTGATGTAGAGTCGGTATTTCGCCTCCTTCCGCTTCACCCTTCATCCTTCCGATTTATGGTCTTTCGTTTGGAGGGCGCGTTTTATATAGACAAGTGCCTTTCCATGGGCTGCTTAGTGTCTTGCACATTTTTCGAGGCATTTAGCAGCTTCCTCCATTGGTGCGTCGTGACAGGTTCAGGTGCGGACGGGGTGGCCTACTATCTGGATGATTTCTTGGTAGTGGGTGCGGTGGGCTCGGATACTTGCCAATCTTTTCTGGATTACACAAAGGTTTTATTTGAGTCTTTGGGTGTGCCTGTGGTGCACGAGAAAACGGAAGGCCCAAGAACTAAATTATCTTATCTGGGCATCGAAATTGATTCGGTGGTGGGCCTCTGTCGTCTCCCAGCAGATAAGGTCTCCCACCTGCATAAATGAATCAAGGCAGCTTTAGGAGTCAAGAGACTCTCCCTCGCTAAAATTTAATCGTTGGTAGGATCTTTTAGGTTTGCTTGCCGCGTTATTCCCATGGGGAAGGTATCCTGTCGCAAGTTGGAGCGTGCGACTGCTGGTGTTAACAACCTGTGAGCATTGATCCCCTCTCCAATGATCTAAGGGCAGATCTTAGGGTGTGGGATCCATTCCTGGAGGGGTTCAATGTCGTTCGCATTTAACCTACCCCTGCCATCTCCAGCCATGAGCTACAACTTGTGACGAACACGGCTGGTGGGGCTGGGTTCGGTGCCTATTTCCAGTGGGAATTGTGTGCAGGCGTCTGGCAGAGGAATGGCTTCACCAGGAATCTCTTGCTGTTGGAGCTGTTCCCAAGAGTTGTAGCCGTGGAGCTATGGGCCCCTCGCCTTAAGCATAAGTGTGTGTTTTTTTGGTGTGATAATTTAGGGGTGGGGCAGGCCATCAATCTGCAGGGGGCATCATCCCCTCCAGTTTTACGTTTACTCAGGCACCTGGTATTTTGGTGCCTTGAGTTTAACATCGACTTCCGGGCAGCTCACATGCCGGGGGTAGACAACAGACTGGCTGATTTTGCCTGGTAGCACCTAATGCAGCGTTGAATGGAACATCGTGCCCTGTCTCTATTTGGAAGGTGGCCGGGCCACGATAGAGGACCTCGCGCATTTGTCGCTAGCCCCTTCCACCTGGCAGAGATATCAGGCCACCTGGGCAAGTTGGTCCTTAACTGACATGGTGGGGCGGTCAGTAACTTGCAGGATTGCCTCTATGAATTCATGCTGCAGGAATACAGGCAAGGGAGATCGCAAGTGTTTATGTCCTTTACTCTAGCGGGAATTGCCTTTAGTAGTAAATGACGTGGGGGGTAAGGATTTAACTAAGGGATTCCTTATTGCTAAAGCTCTGAAGGGTTGGGCAAAGGCTAGGCAGACGCCCCCTGACACTAGACGCCCTATTTCGGTTCCAAAATGATAAGTGCGTTTGCTGTGGTTGCAGACGACGACTATGAGACCCTGCTTTTTCGCGTGGCTTTTGGCTTCGCTTTTGCTGGCGCTTTTCGGATTAGCGAGCTGGTAGTGGCGTCCATATCTTCAACAACCAAGAACGTGGTCATTCACACAGAGAACATCCAATGCAGGATTCATAGGGGCAAAACTGACCAGACCGCTAGAGGACGATGGGTGCAATTGCGTAGGCGCCCTGATGTTAACATATGCCCAGTATATAGGGGATGTCGTTACGCGGCTGCTAGGCCTGAGGCTGGTTTAGTGTGGTTTGTGCATAAGAATGGTATTCCACTGTCCCGCTACCAGTCTACAGTTGTTTTTCAGAGAATGCTGTTGCAACTGGGACTGAAACCAGCTCAATACAGGACTCACTCATTCCGCATTGGGGCGGCCTCCTCAGCAGCAGTGCAAGACTTCTAGTGGAGGACATAAAAAAATTAGGTAGTTGGCGATCTAAGGCGTTTAAAACTTACCTCTTCTGATGATAGACAATGATGACCCATGCGGGTCCGTGGAACTGCACGGGAGGATGGTTTTAATGCGAACATGTGTTTGCACATTTGGTAATGTTTTAATGTAGAACATGTCGTTACATTTCCCAGATAGTTGTTCCCTGTTACACCCTTACCCCNNNNCCCTGTTTCCCCCGACCCCCCCCCCCCCTACCAACGACCAGACATGAGGATTAGCCCGGTAGCTGGCCCGCTGCACCAGGTGCAGGAGCGTGAAGGGCTTCTTCCTCTCCGTGCCTGTGGCATCAATTAGCTTCCCCATAGTCGAATATAGAATTCCCAGGCGATGTGCTGAGGTTTGCACCTTCACCGGGTTCGTTGGTAATCCCCGCTGTTTAGCTAGTTAATCTGTTTAGCTAGTTCATCTGTTTCGCTAGTTAATTGTTAATCTTATTTGCTCCTTCAATTTTTTTCTCTTCCTTTACAGCTGGGTCACCGCAGCACAAGGTAATAAGGATGGTGGGGCATTCATTTATGTTCTGGGCTGGGAGCCATGTTTCATTGAAAAAGGCATGGTTGCCAGAAGGATGGGTCATTGTCTGGAAGGGTGCGAGAGGCATGATATGGCCTATAGTCCTCGAGAGGTTATCTCAAGACATGCTCAGAGAGCGGTGCCCGGACGTGGTAGTCTTACAAGTTGGCGGAAATGACATTGGCCGCGTGCCCTCTGTCGAGTTGACGTGGGCAATTAAGGAAGACCTAGAATTGATGGTTAGTTGGTGGCCTCATGTAACTTGGTTTTGGTCTGACGTTATACCCTGGCGTACGTGGAGATACTCATCAGATGGGAGAGCGATGGATGGCTTTAGGAGGAAGTTAAATAGGGTGATTAATGTGTGTATACTGAGGCTTGGAGGTAAAGTGATTGCCCATACGGGTTTCAGACATAATAAAGTTAATCTTTATCGTCCGGATGGGGTTCATCTTTTAGATGAGGGTATGTTGGTGTTTCTGGAGGACCTTTTTTCAGGTTTACAGGGTAGTTAATGTTGTTAGTAATAGTTGAAGTTGTTTTGTTTAAAGTCGTTAGGCTGGGTTGTTTGTTTAGGAGGATTTGATGGTGGTGGTGGCTGGTCAGAGGGCCCAGCCGTGGCGGAAAGCAGGAATTATATTATATATTCTCTGTTGTGTTTTACATTGTTTTTTTTCTACTTGCAGGTCTGTTAAGGTGCTACATGGATGTTGGATACCTTTGACCTGTGTTATTGTTGTTTGGAGGTGTTGTTACCCGAGGCTGGAGATGCGCACATGCGGGCGGTCTCGTTACACTTAAAAGAGGTGTCAGGCCGTAGGGTTTTGTAAGTGTGCAATTGGTTGCTGGTTTTCGCTTGCTATTAGTTATTAAGCTGTTTATGTAAAGATTACTATACTATGATATTATTGTTATCATTTACACGTTACCTGCTTTCTTTGGCCCCATCAAAATGTAAAAGTTATCATTATTATGACCTATGATAGTTAATTAATTAATCAAATAAATCAATAGTAAAATGAAATAAAAATATAGTTCCCACAAAGCTTGGT
>WWET01001890.1:169422-186737 GCA_011038615.1 Limnodynastes dumerilii | reverse complement strand
CAAAATGCCAAAATATGCATGCAAATATGCACTAAAAAAGGGCGAAATATGCACAAAATATGCACAATCAAAATACTATTTATTATTAGAATTAACGTTTATTTTCACAATATATGGGAAGCAGTACTCACATGTTGATCGATTTGGTATTTTTTTGATGAAGGTATTCGCTTGTCACAAACCTTGCAGAAAATCACAGTGCCATCAGTGGTAAATTGGCCTGGGTAATTTTTTATCCAAGATTCCATTAAAGTCTGGGTATTTTTTTTCACTGGCGGCATTATTTCAACAAAAATAAGATTTTCGTAGGTTAACAAACACAGCAAGCAATTGAATGACAAACAATTGAATCGCGTGAAGCAACGAGTACTGTACTCCCTTTCCCCCACGCGCGCCGCATCCTGCCAACGCTTTCGCCTAGTGCGAGCTAGCAGATCGAGTTCAGTGCGCTTGCCGAGTGCGTGAGGCGCACGTCACTGGCTGCGGCCCGCCACCGTTCCCGCGTAATACAACACACCTAACACATTTAACTACTGAAATACGCACTGTCAATTAAAAAGTACTAAAATATGCAATAACGCTATAAAAAAAGCGGTTTATGCATTTGCATATGCAAACATGCAAATGCATATAATCCTATGTCTAGTCATTACATATTATATTATCTACTCTCTTGCTGGCTTTCAAATACACACATTACAATATCATTCTGTAGCAAGCAATATTCATTAACTGATTATTTATGTAACTACATAAATGGAGCGTTAAGACGTCAGCCAGCAGCATAAGATCGGCTTAAAAGCCAATCTGCGCATGCGCTAGGCAGATGTTGCCTGTCATTACTACGGAAATGTCCGTACTATCACCGTAGTAACGGCTGAGGGGGTGTCCCTCACCGTTACTACACTCAAGTTAGTGTATGTGGGCGGGGGGAGTTAGTTTAATGAGGGAGGGGTTTGCGGTCAGACACTCCTGTGCAAGCGTATTTTCCTTTGCTTAGGTCGGCTGAAGTTAGGATAGCCTTCAGCATAAGCAGCGGGGTTAGTGGTGATCAAGGGGAAGATGGTGGTCCAGTTACGTCTGGCGTGGCAGTGATGGAGGTGCCAGGGTCCGTTTGGGCTACAGAGGCTTTGGTGGCTGAGCAGTATGTGCCTGAAGAGTGGCAAGTAGAGAGTTGCCAGGCTGGTTCTGTGGTAGTGAGTGGGAGTGGAGGAAATTTGCAGGCAGATGGCCCCACACCCCCTATTTTACCACTATTTTTATCCCCTTCTGTCCCATATCAACTGGGTTATGGGGAACCCTCTTCACAAGTAGAGAGAGGAGCTGGGAGGTTAGTTAGTGGGGCCTTGTAATCCGCTTCAGCTGTGGGTTCAGCTAATACTGGGGGGGGGGCTTCCCAGTGAGCGCAGTATGATTCACGGTTTTCCTCATTTGGATGGTCCACCCCTCAAGGATTTAACAGGCCATATCTTCCACCTTAATGGCCCTATTAATGGCCCTCCCTTCTACCCTTGGCCAGGTTTTCCTTATGGTTTTGGCAGAAGTGATGCTGTAGGCCCGCAGTCCCGCACTAGGTATCAGTCCCCTTTGGCTCAGGATAGCGGATCTAGGGAGTTGGGTAATTCTGGGGATGTCTCTGCTTACGTTTTTACGCCTGGTACTAATCCGATTCCCATTGCAGAATCTCGCCAATCCTCCTGGAGGGAGAGTCGCTCCAGAAGGCATCATTCCACAGAAGTTGCCCAGCAACCGGTGATTCTGCACAAATAGTGGCTGTGCAAGAGCCTTCGTCGAATTCTGCAGTCGTCATGGAGCAGGCGGCAGTCAGCAATGGTGAGTCTGCACCTGAGGTGCTTAATGATATGGTTGACAATATTTCTGAATCTTCCTTTACGTCCCTGTCTTCCCTCTCCTCAGAGGCCTCGTCATACACCCCGCATAGGCTTGGCAGGGCTATAGACAGACACTTGCATAGGAGGGCTAATAGGTGGGCAGCCGTCGATAGGGCTGGTGGTCGGTATTGTGCGTTGCGAGAATACCGCGCTAGTGAGGGGGTGTGTCCACAGGTTCGGGAAAAGATCAAGAAGGGACGTTATGTTTATTTGTTTGCGGTGACAGCTGAGGGTAAGAAAGCCTTGCATGATGCACGTAAAATAGGGGTGGCGGCAGAGGAGACCTATAGATCCTATAATAGGTGATTTTATGCTTGGTGCACGTTTGCTTATTGCTATTTGGAGACGTGTCCGACAGAATTTAGGGACCTCCTGAGGCATCAGCATTTGGTGCATGACCTTTCGGTGCGTAGCAAAGGGAATGCTTGGCACGGTTATGACGAACAGTTCAGGCATAAGTGCAATGGTCAAGTCAGTCTTCAATTTGGGGTCAAGGAAGTGGAATTATGGCTTCAGGTGACCCAACAAGTACCCAATTCTGGGGTTTTTCAGTCATCAGCTTCGCGCTTTCCAACCAGGGAGCGCGGTGGCGCCCCTTCGCCCGTCAGAGCCAAGTGCTATGGCTTTAATAATTCTTCCTGCACCAGAGGGCGCCGTTGCCCCTTAGCCCATGCATGTTTATGGTGTAATGGCCACCACCCCGCCAAGGACTGCATCAGAAATAACACAGGGGCTCCTGCCGCACGCACTCCCAACTCCGCCAGTTCTAGGCAATTAATTTGGTGAATTTAGCGGAATGCCTTCAGAGTTATCCCCTTAGGGACATGGTGTATTTTCTTTTGCGCGGGTTCAGGGAGGGATTCCGCCTTCCTATTGTGGGGGTGGTGTCTGCAAGGTGTCCGTGCAATTTAAAATCCTCCAGAGAATTTCCAACTATTCTAAAAGAAAAGATTAATAAGGAAGTTAGTTTTGTCACCTCCGATTCCAGGTTTGATTCTTTTACCGGTGGGGGTTGCAGGTTCCAGGGACCTATAGACTTATACAGCACATGTCCTTTCCAAGGTGGAGTCTGTGAACGATGCTATCCCTGTGTTATCAGCCCGCATCATGTACCAGTCCTTTGAATCTGCGTTAGAAATAGTGGACAGCTTTGGCCATGGGGCTCTTATGGCCAAAGTTGACATTGAATCCACGTTTCGTTTAATCATCCTTCTACGTTCAAGTACATGGGCTTTAAATTGGAAGGAAATTTTATGTGGATCGTTGCCTGCCCATGGGCTATTCTTTGTTGTGCGCATATTTCGAATTGTTTAGTCATTTTCTGCATTGGTACATCATTGGGCTTACAGGCTATGCGGGTGTCGCTCACTACTTGGACAATTTCCTGGTAGTGGGTGCCTCAGACTCTACCCGCTGTCAGGACATGTTATCTTCGATGGGGTCCATGTTTTCTTCCTTGGGAGTTCCCATCGCGTTTGAGAAAACCGAGGGTCCCTCTACTAAATTGACTTACTTAGGTACTGAAGTGGATACAGTTGCAGGTTTATGTAGACTTCCCCTGGAAAAAGTTGCTCAGCTGCACTCGCGTATCCGTGAGGCTCGCCATTTCATGCAGATTTCCCTGCGGCATTTGCAATCGCTCACTGGGTCCCTTCGGTTCGCTTGTAGGGTTATCCCCATGGGGAAGGTGTTTTGTCGGTTTTTAGAAAGTGCGGCCTCCGGGTTGCGGACATCACAGGAATGGATCCAACTGACCAGTTATCTTAAGACAGATCTTGGTGTGTGGGATTCCTTCCTGGAATCTTTTAACGGTGTTAGGATCTGGCCTCTTGCGTCGGTATCAAATTTGGAGCTACTTCTCTTCATGGATGCTGCGGGTAGCCATGGGTTTGGTGCCTTTTTCCAGGGGGATTGATAAGTAAGCACGTGGCCACTAGCTTGGTGGGTGTTGGGTCTGGTCAGGAACCTTGTGCTACTGGAACTGTTTCCCATAATCATGGCCGTTGAGCTGTGGGCGCAACACTTTCAGGACAGGGACATTGTGTTTCAATGTGATAACTTAGGAGTTGTACAGGCAATCAACAGGCAAAGCACTTCCTCTGCACCAGTGATCCGACTTTTGTGACACCTGGTTTTAAGGTGTCTGCAGTTTAATATTAACTTCAGGGCTAAACATTTGCCAGGCGTCGATCATGGTATGGCCGATGCGTTTTCTCTCGGTGATTGGCCTGCATTTGATTGCTTGCTCCTGGAGGCAGAGTGTCGCAAACTCCCTGTCCTGTCCTGTTTGCGTTTGGCAGATAGTCGGAGATGGTTAGCAGATATGGCCCTTTAATCTTTGTCGTCGGCTATGTTGAGGCAATATAGGGTGCATTGGGATGCTTGGTCACGGTTTCGGGATGAGAATGGTAGTACTGACCGAGACCTTTCCCCGACATTGGCTGCATTTATGCAACAGCAGTTCAAGACTGGTAAGTCCACGGGCAGTGATGATCTCCATTCTGTCGGCTTTGTCTTTCTTTTTTAGGATGCAGGGGCTTCCTGACCTCACAAAACATTTTATAATTAAGAAGACATTAAAAGGTTGGTTAGGGGTTAAGCCCTCCTCCCCTGATGTGCATCGTCCCATCACTTTAGAAATTTTGAGCCAATTGCTGGGAGCAGTATCCAAGGTAGCGCTTGACCCATACGAAGTTGTTTTATTTAGCACTGCTTTCATTTTCACCTTTGCGGGCGCATTTAGAGTAGGCGAGTTAGTTGCTTCTTACCATTTTTCTACTACCTCTGGCCTGTTAGCGGGAAATGTTTTTCTTTTCAATGATTCTGTTCACTGTAACATTCACAGGGGCAAGACAGACCAGGAGGCTAGGGGGCGTTGGATAGTCTTAGAGCAGAATTGTTGTGGTTGTAAATGCTCAGTTTTTTTATGTAAAAAATTTCAGGAGTTACACCCCCGTGCAGCCTGTGTCTGGTTTGCTCATGTCAATGGTGTGTCATTAACTGTGTTCCAATTTAAAGCTGTGTTTCAGAAATGTTTGCAGGAATTGGAATTGCCTTTAATGTACTACGGGACACATTAATTTAGGATTGGTGCGGCTTCAACTGCAGCAGTGGCTGGCAGTTGGGAAGGTGGAGGTTGAATGCCTTGTACATTCATCCAATTTCGGCTTAAATTTAACTTTAGTTTAGCATGTTCCTTGTCGTCTTCCCCTCCCTGCCACGTATTTGGATAAATTCTCAGATTAACAGGGAGCTGCTCGTCGCACTTGGGTGCGGGGGTGTGAAGGAATTTTTCTCGCACCCCCAGATCATTAAGTTCCCCCCATTAAAAAAAAATCTCCGCAGGAGGACAGTGAGTTTTTTCACCTTTGCCCAATATGTGGTTTCCTTGAGTTGTCTTTACGGGGTGTTTAGTATAGTATGCCATTGCTTTGTCGGGCATGGATTGGGGATTATTGTATGAGTTGTAATGTTTTTTCACACTCATCCCCATAGCTTGTCCCTGTGTTGCTTGGATATTGGGCCACTCATTTGTGTTTTTGGCCAGATTTCATCCTCTGGCACAGTCGGTTGGTCTTAAGGATGGTTTTAGTCTACGGTGGCTTGGCTACAAAGGTATGCTTTGGGAGACGTTTTTAGACACTTTAGCACATCACATCGTCTTATATGGAGAGCTGAATATTGTTGTGTTACATCTTGGTGGGAAAGATATCAGCAGGCGGACGGGGCTAGATTTGCTAACTGCCATTAAAAGTGATTTTTTACAGGCTTTTGATCAGTAGCCCCGTATACTTTGGTTGTGGTCAAACGTGTTGCCGCGGCGGGTTTGGAAATTCGGAGAATGGGCTAGCTATGGATGGGGCCAACGCAAGCTTAATTGGGCCGTGAAAGTCTTTTAGAAACAGTGTGGTGGTTTCATGGTGACACACCTGGATGGAGTGCATTTGTCTATGGAGGGGCAGGCGTTATTTCTACAAAGGATTGGTGGCGGAACCATTCAGTAGGTGATTGGTTTGGTGGCAGTAAAAGCAGTTTCATTGTATGAGTTGTTTATAATGTTTTCTCTCATTGGCGCAGGTGGTGGATGAGCCGGGACGGCTCAAATTAGCTTTTAAGGTTCTCAGCCGTATTTAAGGAGCGGTCTGAGGGAGATTCGTTCGGCGTGGACGGTTTCTTATTCACATGTGTTAATGGCAGCGCCGAGGTGAAAGATTTTACGAAGGTTGTATGATTTGTAATTTATGTGATTATTTGTGCTATTCATGAATCTGCTTTATATGACCCCCATCAAGTTAGGTAGTTAAAACTAGTTAATAAAAAAGATTAATCAATAAAAATGTATTTAGGTCCCAAACTCATGGTGTTTATGCGTTTATTTTATTAAGGGGGGATAGGGTTTGGTAACACTTTGTCATGGTATTCAAACATGTGGAGTTTAGGAGAATGTAAAGGTTAAATTCTTTCACCCGGAGTGTGTTAAACCCACTGGGTGTACCAGGACAAAGTGGTACCACTCACCTTTTCAATTTGATTGGTTGAGGCTTGTGTAGAAGAGGGGCTTTGATCTAGTAGACTCTTTAAAAGATGTTGCAGGGGTATGGGCCTCCTCCTTCGATTGGAAATTCCCTCCTAGCCTCCCTTAGGTTTAGGCATCAATTAGCGTTAACTGTAAAAGCAGCATGAGTTAATTATGTTGTTGTTTATAATGTTTTTTCTCATTGGCGCAGGTGGTGGATGAGCCGGGGTGGCTCAAAAGAGCTTGTAAGGTTCTCAGCCGTATTTAAGGAGCAATCTGAGGGACATTCATTCGGCATGGATGGTCTCCTATTCACATGTGTTTATGGCAGCATCGAGGTGAAGGAAAGAACCAGAGGTTGTGTGGTTGAGAAGATTTTACGGAGGTTGTACGATTTGTAATTTATGTGTTTATTTGTGATATTTATGAATCTGCTTTATATGGCCCCCATCAAGTTAGGTAGTTAAAGCTAGTTAATAAAAAAGATTATTCAATACAAATTTATTTAGGTCCCAAACTCATGGTGTTTGTGTGTTTATTTTTTTAAGGAGGGGTATGGTTTGGTAACACTTTGTCATGGTATTCAAACATGTGGAGTTTAGTAAACGGTAGTGTTTAAATGAAAGATCACCTTCACCAGCAGCAGCAACAGAAGCATCTGTAGAAAGTGCCAGCTCATTCACAGGCAGGCTACTCTTTGCCTCGGTGGTTTCAGTAAGCTGCATACTGGTAGAAATACTTTAAATTTCCGATAATGGAAGTAATACTTTACGAGCCTTACAAATAACCAACTGAGGCAAGAGGCAAGAACTAGGAGAAATTCAACCCTTTATATGCTTCAGCAACTAAAGGAACAACAGCTATAAAGATGTACAGTACATGTCAAGCTATGAGACCTTAGTGCAGCACACTGGAGAATTATTTCAGTTTAATGCAAGATACTGAAACCATTTGAAATTGTGACCCATGAAGATGCCTCCAGCATGTCAGTCCCTTCTCTTAAATAAGTTTATGGTGACGAAGTTCGACACCGAAGGAGGAGATGAAAGTTAGCAAATCGGCTAAGTTTGGAGATTATGTTCTTTATTCGTTTCTCCACAAAACAAACGTTTGCCAGATCTTAAAATCAGATCACTGTATATTGCTAACATGTAACAGCTAATTATGTCATGGACGACAGTTAAATCACAGGTAACAAAATAATCATAACATAACATGAGCAATAGGCACTTCACATGTGACATGGGCAACAGGTAATTATTATTATTATTGCTTATTTACAGAATATAGCACCACAAATTGTCCACAGTGCTTTACAGAGAACATTAGGCATTCACATCAGTCCTTGACCCTACTGGAGCTACATTTTAAGGTCCCCAACATATACATACACACACCAATTAACCTACCATGAGGAAACCCAAGCAGACAGGGGGAGGACAGACAAATTCAACACAGATAAGGCCTAATCCGGGAGTCTCATGACTCATGACCTCAGCGCTGTGAGGCACAAGTGCTACTCACTGAGCCACCGTGTTGCCCTAATAATGGCGGGGGCATACCATACTGTGGGTACCCCCTCTATTGGTCCAGCAACCCAGACTAGTAAAGCCTAGTGCCACTCCTCCCTTGATTTTTACTTTAATTTTTCTTTTCACACTCTAGACTGCATTCAGTATTTGCATATAGCGCTGTATGCACACAAATCTATCGGAAAAAGGGGCCTGATCCTGACCTACGCCGATGCGCTGTGCTTAGTAAAGCACAGCGTATCGGCGTGCACTCTTCCCGACACTCCCCCTGTGCAAGCGTATTTTCCCTCGTTTACGAAGCAAAATACGATCCCTAACTTCAGCCGGCCTAAGCAAGGGAAAATCCGCTCACATAGGATCGTATGCCCGCAAACCCTCCCTCATTAAATTCCCCCCCCCCCGCCCACCTACACTAACCTGAACGTAGTAATGCTGGGGGACGCCCCCTCCAGCGTTACTACGGTGCTGCTACGGACACCCGATCCACGATTGGGCGTTGCCGTAGCTATGCCGGGCAACATCAGCTGGCTGACGTCTTAACACCAGCCAGCGTAGGTCTGGATCAGGCCCAAGGTTGCTATGGCACGCGTGCACACTTTGAGAGCAAGAATGCATAAATGTATTACACAGGTGGAAAGGATTAGACTGTACACTGGCCACCTAGTGGTTACAGCATAAATTGCAGCATGGCAAAAAGCATTTTAATATACCTTTCTTGCCAAATCGAGCACCATAGTCAGAATTTTGAAAAGCCACTGTGGAGCATCTCTGTCATGTTATTTTTTTTTTTTTTACAAATGACACAGATCATGGAAATGCAAAGAGTTTCTTGCGAGCAACTTGTCATCTCAAGTTGCACATAACATGTCTCCTTCGCCAGCTTCTCCATGACATTAAATTGTCAGGAAACAACTGTCATTTTATTATTATTTATTAACAGGTTTTTATATAGCATCAGCGCTTTGAGACACAAGTGCTAAATCACCGCTGTGTTGCCCAAACTCAACTAATGGTGATGAGGATCAGAGATTTTGACATCTGGTCTGGTATTAAAGACATCACCATATGTAGTCACAACATTAGCGTGAGTTAATATGATACTATAGCCATCAATAAAATGGTGGAGGATTACATTAATGATAATCCACAAGTTAGCACCTCAGACCATTTCAGTACTGGGAGCCTAGAAGCCCCCAAAATTAATATTAAAACAAAAAGTAAAAAAAAAAAAAAAACAGGAAAAAGGGGAAAAGGGGCGTGGCTTTGCTGGTGCCAACAAAAGGGCTGTGGATTTGCGGTACTGACTTTAAAAGGGGCATGAGTTCTTGGGTAGGCAGGCAGGGCAACATTGAAAAGGGATCCTATGCCTGCCACGCAGGAGGAATCCCATCAGACACTATATAAAGATATACAATATACTATACTATATATTATGGGTCTGGGATTGGCATATACTATAATGGGATATATTATGAGTCAAGGATTGGCACATACTATAATATAAGGGGATATATTATGGGTCTAGGAATGGCACATACTATAATATAAATAGGATATTATACTGGTCAGGGGATGGCATACTATATACTGTATATGGTGTACCATTCTCAAAACATAATATAAATTACCTTTTTTATAGTATGTGCCATGTCCAGACACCTAATATACTCCACATGTATTACACGCATTAGAAACCCCCCTTTCAAAATCCTGTGTTTGCCACTGGGGAGGAAAAAAGACATTTTGGAGAGCCTTGTACAAATTAGCAATGGTGTTAGCAATGGTGTACCTGAGCAGCCCACCCCCCAGCGTGTACTTGGAAAGAGAATTTAGCCCAGCTGGGAACCCAGTGAGCATAGGAGGCTAAACTCCAAAGTTGTCAAGAGGCTGATGGTCATTAAAATGAACTATCATTTTTGGATGAACACATTTACCGCAAATGGCAATCAGACAGTGTCACCGTGGATTCCAGTGGGTATGGGCTAATATTGTGTGATGATGATAAAAACAACAACAGTAATAAGGTTGATATGGGGGAGGATGACAACTTAAGCCTTGAAGATGATTACCAGTGTTAGTCTTAAATCCTTTGTTGTAGACCAATAATCCTTATTTTTTTTATTTTAATGAATCTTTAAATATTAATTAATATTTTTTTAAATGTATCCTATAGGCCAGATTTACTAAGCAGCGATTTTAAGAAATCTCAGTTCTTTTGGGCGATTTTTCAGTGATTTTGATTTATGCTGTCTCTTCTGCAAAGGAACTCCTATTGTACGCAACTCAGTTACAGGGGTGGATGTAGATGATGGTAAGTGGGCAGTGGCAGGCCAGACAGATCCGTGCAGAGATTTTAAGGTAGGGTTCTTCTCACGTGAGAGGGCAGTGACAGAGCTCTGTGTGTGTGGAGAACTCACAGAGGCCATAGATCCGATAAGTATAGGGGAAAGAAAACAATGTTAAAAATATGTATGAATAAAATTAACATGATAATATTACAGAATCTGATTTTACCAATACTGAAATAGAAGCAGGTTTTCAAATAAGAGAAAAGCAGTTGGAAATTTGCACACATTTACAGCACAAAACCATGGGAATTGCAGGGGAGTCAAATTTTATCTGTTGCAAACAGCATTAGAGTTGAGAGGTGATTAAAAGTTTAAAAGTAAAGCTGGTCAAAGTATTTTCCCTGCATACAAAGAATTACATTTATTTGACTGTCCTGAAATTCAACATTATATTTCCAGGTGTAATTTTCCACCAGGTTTCTTCTTATTTTCAAACTCTGGATCCAGTCCATAACATCTAAAGTAAGAATATGTACCGTCTATAATAGAGTGGTGAATGAAGCACTCAAGGGACTATAGCCATGTTATAACACAACAAAATTTATTGCAGTAGTAAAATCAATGCTTCGGTTATGAAATTGTGTGAGTAAGGTTTATTGTACATTGAATCTATCCGTCCTTCAATTTAATATGTGTTATGCACCCAAGGACACCAGGAAGGAAAGCGAGATAGAAAGCAAATGCAAACATCTTAATTTTATACTAATGATTAATTGCTTGTTCTAATAGAATATAATTTATCTAGAATAGTATAATAAGAGGCTAAACATGTGCCTGGTGAATAGTGTTAGAAATTGTAACTCATTCACACCCAACTAAAAGTTAAATTATTTTTTTATTTTTTATTTTTTAATCAATGCAGAGAATAAGCAGCGTTCCTACATCTCTTGCATTGTGTTCAGAGAGTTCAATGTTAACACAAATCTATGAAATAGGTTTTTAGAGTGTCTGCAATCATGCCCTGTGACTGGTGAAAATCAAAGATTGAGATATTACCAGCGCTGTGGTAGTGAGGCAACAACACAAATAAATAAAAAATAGAGGATATACAATAATATGATTAATTTATAATAACAAATTAAATAATCAGAAAAAAACAATAATTACCAATTAAGCCTTCCTGATTAAAATAAACAATTTATTGACACCTAGCAATCAATCTGGTACCAGACAAATAAAAAACAATTAATAACCATAAAAATACACAATCATAAAAAGTGCCAGATCAGTACAAGCACCCTGTTCCTATTGCTAAGATGGTATATAACCAACAGCTACACTTTAATATTGCACAGTGGGGCAAGATTGGAATAACCCCTAATATATCAGTGTGGTTAACCTAAATCTACAATAAGGGATAACGACAGTCCACTTGTAGATCAACTTGTAGATCCAGTATATGTTGATTAGAATGATCCAAACAAAGTATCCTTAGTTGACTGGATACTAATAATAGCTGGTGAAGAAAGGTTGTATATAATTGGTAGCTGAATAAAATCTCATATATATAGTTGGTAGCTGAATAAAGAATCCCATATGCGTTCCACATCCAATATCAGAGAAGGTTATCCTCTTAAGTGTGTTCCTCTCATAACTTTTGAGTAGCTGGGGGAATTAGGACAATCAACAATCTCAAATAAAGAGTCTCCTAATGTACAAAGTCCCCGTATAACTGTTAATGAGCAACAGCAAAGCTTGGCATAGGCAGTGGGGGAGGCGATGGAATAGCTCCTTTTCCGCTGTATGTATACAATGGAAAAGCAGTCGAGCTAGGGGTAATTAGCCCCGACAGAAAATGAGAAGCAATACTTATCCTCCCGGACAAGATAGCGTCACGGTCTCCGTCCTGATAGACTGTCCTTAGATTGTTTAGCTCTCCCCTCACTCTTTGCGTTGGTAGACGGTCCAAATCGCTACAGCACTAGCAGGCCGGCAAGAACACTGAGATGAAAATAACTTGGCTGGGATAGCAGGTAACAGGGTCCACGAATATATTAGACTCTCCTGAATGTTTTGTCACAAACTGAGCTACTTACATCTGAGTTTGGGTCAGGATTGGATATAATTGTGCGAACTGACCCAAACTATAAGTTACTCCTCCCCCCTTTCCTTACACAAAATGCCCATCTGAACTGCAGCAATAACATGAGTTAAAGTGAGACAGTAAGGTCTGTTGTTCATGTTACCTCCTGTACACAATTAAACAAAGCTTTACAGATCAGACACACAAATTACAAAAAATTATCAGAGAAGGGAGTACTATGCTGGCAATCCCACAGGGGCAAGCATAACACAAATGTTTCTTAATAAGGGAGTTACTGGAAAGACAAATAAAGTTGGCAAAATGATTGGTATAGGGCCCGATTCAAATGACCGCGAAGACGGAATTAAGTGCGAAGTCCACCTATTCCCATTTATTACAGTAGCCAAAATTTGTGGATTTCAATACGCACCTCTATGAGATACCTATGGCTCAATATCACAAAGTCCCAAAGCATGATTATTTTCAAGAAAAATACATTTCTGTTTATTTCATCATTATAATACAGCGTAGATTAAATTCAATCATTTGATACCTGAATAATGAACATTTCTGTTTATTTCATCATTATAATACAGCATAGATTATATTCAATCATTTGATACCTGAATAATGAACATATGGAACATATGAAACAACATATTAGGTTAATTAGATGCAATTGTCTAAGGTCATGGTTAGTCCTGTTACTTGTAGACTTGATTTCTTGCATTGTCGGTCTCTTTAAAAGAATATAAATAAATAAATACATCTATCATGGAAGTTACACTAAATGGCTTCATAATTTATTAGTGCTTATTCATTTCTTTCAGGGTTATCTTTTAGTGAATACTTTGCAAATATTTATTAATCCAAATTTTTTCCTATAAATTAAATCTCTCTTCTTTCCCTCCACATTACTTTCCTGTCTCCTCACCGCCCTGTCATATTGTTTCCTCACTAGCCTCCCCTGTCTGCTTCCAGGCTGATCATTCAGTGAATAGATGCATCAGGAGGCCGTCACATCTGACAGGCTAAAAATGCAGCCTTTGGACACCAGTCTGGAAGGTGCTTCACTGAAATCTATTAAATCAGGATGCAGTTTCCCCTCCAAACTGTCATAACATGTCAGCTGCTGCAACTGCCATATCCAGCCAGTTAAACAAAGCTTATTTTTCTCACTTACTCTCCCACCCATTATCTGAATCTTTCATTCTACATTTCCAAGTTAACCCTTTCCTTTTTTGGCAATACGCCAGTTTCTATTTAAAGATTAAAATGGAGAACAGCAAAACTATTTCTAGGATTTTGATGATTCACTAATCTACACATAATTTCTTAGCAAATAAAAGACAGATAGTTGACATTTTTTTTATTTAAAACCCAGGTGACAAATGACTAATGCAGTGTTTATTGCTTAAATTCAGATTAGTTTATAATTTAACTATTTTCCATATTTATTACTAAAATATATATTAAAATAAATTAGCATTTTGTTTAACTGGTATACAATTTTATATGAATTATTAAGTTTCTTAGTTGTTAGAACAAAACATAGGTTAGAGCAGCCTTAGTGGTCAGACAGACTGTGGTTGGAAGTGTCCCAGGGTCTCTCTAGGGGGAAAGGGAATGTCTTTTCATCTGTGCCTGGAAGTTCCTTGTGTATACTATAGCATGTGACCAAGGACTGAGTCTCCCCAGGCTAACTCTACCTAGTTGCCTACCTTACCCACATATGATGGAAGCCCTCCCTTTTTCCACGTGTAGGTAATCATCTTCTTTCCAAAGTACCTACAACAGACAAAACTTACCAAATTACCAACTAGTTTAGTTCTCTAACAAACAGCTAGACCAAATGGTTAACTAACCTACCAGCCCTAATGGCTGCTTACTTACAACTTCTAGCCCTATCAAACTACCAGACTTATAATAAAGGGTGAAGAAAGAACACTAGTAGCCTCACAAGCTCCCTTCGCATTCAGGGCCTAATGCCCCAAGAACTGAAGATTTTATAAGGAGCATGGGCTGGATCCAGACTTAAGTAAGTGCTTGAAATTAAGAGAGGAAGGTTACTCCTGGGCTATACCATGTTGATTTCCTCTCTTAATTTCAAGCACTTACTTAAGTATGGATCCTGCCCCACAAAGGTCATGGCCCAAGGGACAGTGTATAGAACAAGAATTCCACTCCTCCAACACTCAGTGCACAGGGGAAAAGTGTGTAGATATAGGACCCAATATTCTTCAAGCTCATTGTCCAGGTTACTCTGGGGCATTTGGCCGGATCCATCTGAGCCAAGGCCAGACTTACTCAACCACACACTCTCTTGTAATATAAGGGGGGCCTTCTCCTGCTACCGCAGCCAGCATCTATAACCAATGGACCACTGGTGACAAGTGCCACATTGCCACAATGCTCTGCCAGTCTCTTATTCTTCAGCAGCCTCCATCAATTTTGCTTCTTTTTTTTTCTCTTCATTTTCTTGGTTTTCTTGCTCCCTCATCATCCCATTTCCCATTGATCTCTGCTATCAAGGCAACAGATTTTAAGCCATCATAAGGATGCAGAGAAAACAATATTATCTCTCATAAACTGGCATAAAATACTGGCAAATACTGCTTTGTTAACATATTTTTATATCGTCATTCAGTCCTAAGAGAGAGAGAGAGAGAGAGGACAATGACCTTGTTTTACTGTTGATTTCATTCTTTTACTGATAAATACAGGGGAGCAATAAAATTCTGATACTAGCACAAGATCTTAGTGGGGCTCGTAACCAAAAATAAGCTAGCAGTGCTGCTACAGACTACAAGGCTACAAGAATATTGCTTGGCCTGACACTGTTAGCATCATTGTTAGGACACCAGTCAACCCTGTTGGAGTAAAAAAGGAAAAAGGAAAACAAAAGACATCGATGGTAAGTGAAGTGGGTATGAAATACAAGTTTGAAAATATAAAGGTGAAATTTGAGAAATAAACGGGTTATAAAGATACAGAAAGAAGTTTAAAAATATACAGAGCAAGTAAGGTTTTGGAAGTTAAAGAGTGTGGACTGGAAAGACATGAGCATTTGGATTCCTGTATATAAGTGGTGCCTAATTAATATTTATTATATGTATTAAGGATAATATACCCCGATAGTAATTCTTAATAAGCCTAAATATACCATCACAATAGACTTTAATAAGGGTATATTCAGCTCCACTGTGTAGGCACATGGAGCAGCATATGTCCATATAGAAGGCTTCATGTGAGGATACTATATAATTTTATGTTTACTCCCTCTAGCATGAAGAGCATTTTCCCTAAATATTGCATCTCTGGACACAGAAAGAAATTGTAATGACCTGGGACTGGATCCAGACTAGGAAAATAGCCACAACTTCCGAGAGTGAATGTGCCAGCACCACATTCCCAGGACAGATCTCTATCTGGGGTTACATCCTGGGTGCCTTTTTAACGGCAGGGCCATACTAACTCTCTTCACTGGTATGTCATAGTTACATTAACATTCATTTTTTATTATAGGGAATATTTATTTTATTAGGACCTTTAATATAATATAATTTACAGCTATACAATATACAGTATATGCTGTACCCCTGAACCTTGCCAACGGTGTTCCTGATCTATGTAATATACAGCACATTTTTCTAACAATCGAAAGGCTGATGGAGCACCTTTCAAGAATGAGAAGACATATTATTTTCATATTTAGGTTGCTGAATGTTTCCCCAGCACATTAATTAACTAGACATGCCTAGGATGAAAACCATTCATTAAAGGAACAATTCTGAGGAATGTTACAGATGTGCTTTTTTACAGTTTTAGTGTGTGTTCAGGGAATGCAAAATTGAAAACTGTACAGTATGACCAATTACATAGCAGTTGCAGTACTGTTTAAGCGTAAGAATAAAGACATTTTTTAAAATCTATAAATGTTGTCTAGTCCCTAAATACAGAATCTTGATTTTAGTCCCACATTGGATTTTTGAAAATTACTGCTATCAATATGCTGCCACAAAAATGATTGTACATATAGGAGCCATAAAGATGATCTGACACATTTTGATCCAAAAGTTTTAATGCTGCAAAGTGTGGATGAATTTCAATGCGGCCACTAACGCAAACCATAAAAACAACACAGGCTCCAGGGAACAAATTAATATGCAAACTACTCATACATTATCTGTTAGACTCTTTTGCTTCTGGTGTTTTCATTACAATATTGTTAAACAGAGGACCTTAATAACAATTTGCAGACTACTATGGCAATGCAACAAAAATGGAAGCAGTTAAGGATCATTTAAATTTTCATTAAGAAAATTTATATTAAAAGTTAGAATTGTTAAAACCAATAATACATACCCAGTACTCCATTTTATATTATGTGCATTTGATATTTTAACTTTGCCTATTTTTTATAATGGGAATGAATTATTCTGATCTACTCTTTTTCATATTTTTAACATAACTAAATTCAACTATTATAAAAAAAATATATATAAAAAGCAAATAATGTTCGTTTATAAAAGTATTATATTCATCTCATCTTGTGCAGCAAATTATTTTAATGTTACTCTTTTATCTAGACATATTTCTGGAGTACCTTTGTTGATTTGACATCAGATGTTAAAACAAACACAAGATATTACAACAAACTTATTTGCACATTTTTTCTTTTTTTCTTTTTTTTCTATTATTTATTTTATATTTGGAGGGATGCACATATCACATTAGAATATGCAGCTTCCAAACATTCATCCGATACATACGAAGAGTTGTGTAGGAAAAACATAAACAGCATTGTCATTCTATTACAATTATTACCAGCATTATCACTTTTTAGAGAAAGAAGCTTTTGTTGCCCCTGATGGGATAGCGTTAGCGTTTTATTCAGAGTGTGAGATAAAGTCCATGGTAAAATGGTGTGTATGATTTTCTTTCCTTAAAGAAGCCTCTAGTCATCCATTATAAACACTGTGAACAACTTTTCTCGAACATATT
>WWET01001890.1:158833-169370 GCA_011038615.1 Limnodynastes dumerilii | reverse complement strand
GGGGTGTACCTGAATCCAAGCTTGCAAGATACTTTTCCTAGCTACTGCTGATATTATAAGTACTAGTTTTTTTTATCAGCTTTTGTATAACGAAGGGTAGACTCCGGTATGCCTAGAATTGCCCATTGTGGTGATAGTGGTGTATGTTCTAAGAGGTACTTAGAGGTGAAAAATTGTACTTGTCTCCAAAAATTCAAGCTCATAGCAAAACTGCGCTGGGGTGACCCCTGTGGAAGATGATCAAGAACATTTCCTTATTTGTGCTAGCAGATAAGACAGAGCATGGGTAATTTAATGTACATTATTTCTAATACTTCATTACAATGAAATACAACGCTTAATTTTTTGGCAGTGTAGACAAGGGCACCTATTTATTAATATTCAAGTACATTTTTACACAGGCAAGGTAAGAATACTACTTACGGTCTTGTTGTTTGCTGGTTCACACACAAAATTGGTATCACTAATTTGGGCTTTCTGCTATACTGCACAGAATTGTCAAAATAAATGCAATTCCAAAAAGTACTAAACTATGGTTGATTTTGTCCACCATCTTGTTAAAGACCAATTTTTGGTGAAACTTGCTCACCAAGGATAATGCTTTGTATTAACTTTGGAATTGTGGCAAACTTGGCACAGGGAATTTCAGGTCTACTTAAATCATGAATCAATAACTTTGTGGGGGTGAGTGTTTATCAGCAGAGAACACAGGTGAAAACACACTAGTGAGCTGTACCCACCGTCATGTTTTAAAGCGGTTGCAGTCCCCACATAGAATGCCTGATTTACGAAATAGGGACATCCGAAAGTTCCTTTTTGGATGTCCCTATTTTGAATACCCCTTTAGTTTAGAATTTGCCGATCGGCATACTCCCCCATTCCATTTCGGAAATTCTACGCCACCAGCGCCGCTACTGCAGGATCCGGACCACAGGAAAGGTGAGTAACCTCTAAAAGGTTAGGGTCAGGCAGCAGGGGAGGGTTAGGGTCAGGCTGTGAGAGATGGTGGGTTAGGGTCAGGCTGCAGGGGAGGGAGGGTTAGGTTCAGGCTGCAGGGGAGGGAGGGTTAGGGTCAGGGTGCGGGAGAGGGAGGGTTAGAGTCAGGCTGCAGGGAAAGGAGTATTAGGGTCAGGCTGCGGGAGATGGTGGGTTAGGGTCAGGCAGCGGGAAAGGAAGTGTTAGGGTCAGGCTGTGGGCAAGGGAGGGTTAGGGTAAAGGAAGGGAAGGGTTAGGGTTAGAATTAGGGGAAGGGTTGGGGTTCAGTGCTCCGTGTATCGATTGGTATGGCTCATCGAGGCATATGCAATCAAAATCCCAGCCAGTTCAAAACTGACTGAGAGAAAATGGCCCTATCAAAATAGGGCCATTTTTTCCGGAGACCCACACCCTTTTAAAGTACCCACACTAGATACTCCAAAATAGGAATTGTAAAAAGTGTCAATTCACCATTTAATAATATCCTAAGAAGGTGCTACTCACAACCTAACATTTTTAAACAAGAAACAAACAGAGGCTGCATACGAATGCACAGTTTAGTGGTAACTGTTTTAAAATTCAAAACCTTTATTACACATATTATTAATATTTATATGACACATAAAAACTACACTCATAAGAATGTATACTGATTGCCCCTTCCTACCTCCTCCCCCATTAGTCTGATCTATTCCCAAGCTCTAACCATATGATCTGTTTACTTATGTACATTAACCCTTACTTATCTATAAGCTTCCCATAACAGCTAACGATCCTTATTTTTACTGACTGGCTAAATCATAATTGTTGACTTGTTTTCTTACAGAGTAACTGAATTTATTGATAACATGCAAGCAAAACACTAAGATGCTTTATCATTCCCATCAAAATCAACATCATCATCATCATCATAACAATTAATATTTAATACTTGGGGCCAGATTAACTAAGATGCTGGTTTGGAAAAGTGGTGATATTTGACCGGATTCAGAGTTCCGGCTCTGTGCGATGCGGAATTGCACAAACTAATTTACCTACGGGCTATTCAAGGATGCACTTCCGTGCATCCTATAGCCCACTCTGAATAGCACGTAGGGCCTATAGCCCACTCTGAATAGCACGTAGGGTGCTGTTCAGAATAGTATGCGGATGTGCAAGGCAGATTGGAGCCTTAATTGCTCCGACCGTATTTTTGTTTTTTTAGCCTAAGTTAAAAAAAAACCTGTTCCCCCCGCCTGCCCCACCACAACCTCTGTTAAAAAATTTAATAAATAAAGTCCCGGCCGACAGGGCATACTGCCGCTAGTAGAACTACAGGCACAAGCATGCCCGTGAATGACAAAGTATACTAGCGCTTGTAGAACTACTATCGCCATGATGCCCTGCCCCAAATCCCTACACATGCCCATTTATTTAAAAAAAAAATATACAGTGCCCTCTCCACAAAAAATCTGAAAACTTCCACATGCCCCCCAAAAATCAAAATAAAAAAAATAAATCATTCCACATGTGCCCCTTTCTAAATAAAAAAATATGCCACAAGTGACCCTTTAAAAATAAAAAAATATGCCACAAGTGCCCCTTTAAAAATAAAATAAATATGCCACAAGTGCCCCTTTATTAAAAAATAAAAATGCCACAAGTGCCCCTTTATTAAAAAATAAAAATGCCGCAAGTGCCCCTTTACATAGAAAATCAAATACCACAAGTGCCCCTTTACATAGAAAATCAAATGCCACAAGTGCCCCTTTACAGAGAAAATCAAATGCCACAAGTGCCCCTTTATAGCTATCTAAATAACGGCACAAGTGTCCTTATAAAAATTCAATTTAAAAAACTTTGCCCATAATATGCCCATAAAAAAATAAAAACATACTTACCTGATCTGATGGGGGTCCAGTCTTGTAAGCTTTTAATCTGTGGGGGGTGTCTTTGCAAAAACAAACCCTATGTTTTTATTTTAAATAAATGGGAATGTGTAGGGATTTGGGGCAGGGCTTGCTGGCGATAGTAGTTCTACAAGCGCTAGCATGCCTTGTCATTCATGGGCATGCTTGTGCCTGTAATTCTACTAGCGGCAGTATGCCCTGTCGGCCGAGACTTTATTTATTACATTTTTTAACATAGCCTGCGGTGAGGCTAAATTGAAAACAAATTTTTTTTTACTTTTTTTTCAGCTCCGGTGAGCTGCCCCTACACATCCACCATCCCTGAGATGGTGAAAGCGTAGGGCTTTTTCCGCATCCACCGGACTGGTGTGCACGGAGTATTTAAAAAAAGCATTGCATCCGTGTGATTTTCACATGGATGCGATACTCTGAATCCGGTGCATTGCCTATAGCAACCAATCAGATGCTAGCTCTCACTTTTTGTTTACATACTAGAGAATGTCAGCTAAAATCTGATTGGTTGCTAATGGGCAACATCTCCACTTTTCCAAACCTGCAGCTTAGTAAATCTGACCCTCAGTGCAAGCTTATTATTTTACTTTTTGTGTACTGACATCTGAACTTCTGAGGGGGTTTTTCATTTCTTCTCTTTTCAACATAATACGTGTTTCTCTTTATTTGCTCAGCTTAGCCAAGCCCTTACTGTGCTTAGCCAAGCCCTTACGTGCAAGCCATTATTCTGCACGTACAGGGTTATGTGTGTAATAAAATCACAAGTGCCAGTCAGCGCTAAATGAACAAGTTGCTTCAACCAAAAGTTAATTTATTGCACACATTCCAACATATAAAACATTAAAAATTGTAATCAGAATTAAAACTAATTATATTAAACACATCACTGCTGGAAAAAAAACGTAATGAATTCCACCGACTAGTGCATGCAAAGAAAAAAATCCTCACATGTGTTGCATATATCAAATTAGATAGAAGTCCCAATTATATGTTGCTTTGCTCAAGTGAATAATCACAGTGGGATTAATGAGTGATTTGTTTAGTGATTAAACATACAGGGAGGTCCATTATAGATGTTATGTCCTTAGGGAGAAGTAGTGGAGAGTTAAAGAATGATGGGAATAATTCCAACAAAGGCTCTTAATATATATTTATATAACGGTCCTGTCATACCGTTTACATCTTGATCCAATTCTAAATGCTTATCTTTTTATTTTAAATGAATGTATGATTTTCAATTGTTGATGTGTGATGAAGATCTTGGGCCTGTTCCTGAGTTTTAGCGGATGTGCAAAGCGGATCCGCTAAAACGTACTATTCAGAGGCGCGTGTTTCTTTAGAAAAATGCACCTCTGAATTGTTCGCAGAAAAGCCAGCCTAGGAAAAAAAAAAAAAACATTAGTAAAATTAACTCCAAATAAATAAACAGGGCATGCTGATGATTGTAGAACCGAACCGGACCCCAAACCGGTCCCGCCACCATCCTCACAATAATCTTAGACTAACAAAACCCAAATTATCACCCGTAAACACTTACATACCTAAAGGGGACAAATGCACACCACTTATCATATTTGATACCCAGGTGGTGAATCACATGCCCACCATGGGCCAGCATAAACTTCTTGACAATCCGATTTACTTTCCGCCGCACAATGTCCATAGCTAAATTATTGTTGGAAAACCTCCAACTCTGCCGGGGTACAATATCGTACCATGTCCACTGAACAGAAGGCCATCGCGCAAACGCTGAGAGAAAATCCTGCCTGATTACTGAGACCAGCTCCAAAAGGGGTAGCCTACCCACATCATTGCCCCCCCAGATGCACAATGACTAAATCCGGCAATCGAAATTACCCAATGCTCTCGGTTACTGAAGACAAGAATGAGGACCACAACATCCCCCGTTTACAGTGCCATCTAAATTCAGAGGACCCAGTGAGAGCTCCACCTCGAGCCAATGGACAACCAGCTGCCCAGAAAATAAAGGAGTGTCCTATAACCAAAATTTTTCACCTGTCCACAGCCAACACTGTAAAGAAATGCGAGGAGATCATGAGTGACAAATTGACTAGAACAACCCAATGAAGCTGGTAACAATCTAAACATCCTATCTAAGGAGAAGCAAAAGGGATGCTGTCAGCCCTGAGTGAAGGCAAAAACCTGTCATTTGGCTTGGCGGGGATCTTAGAATTACAGGGGAGTAGGTGTTGCCCCAGGCTAATAGGAGAAAATTCCTTCACGCCCCTGTTAACCAGTGAGCAGCCCCAGCTAATCTGGTGCATACTACTGAAACAAACTACACGAGAACATCTCACTGCTGCGATTTTTCCAGCCGAATGTATTTCTTGTAGGCTGAGGAACGCCACCTGCCCAGAGACTGGATAGCCACCACTGTGGCACCTCTTTCAGCTGCTGCAGTTGCTGCTCCTATACGAAAGGAGTGCGTCCCAAACTCTGCAGCATCCAAGTCGATCTCCAGCAAGCATCTCTGAAAAACAGCTCGAAACTGGTATTGAGAGAGAGGAACTCCATCCGCATGAATGAGCCAGACGGGGCAACCCTCAGGTCGAGCATGCGCGTATTCAGTAACCAACAACACTGGACAGATGTTTACATCCGTGTGTCTAGGCAAAGTCACCCAATGCCCCTGTCTCGACTGGTTCGTTTTACTAACATGTATCTTGCAATGCAGCGCATCAGCGGAGTACCGAACATTTGCGGCTAGCAATCCAGAGCATAACGAGCGTTTGGAGGGGGCAACCAACTCACTCACAGAACTGCCTCATACGCCGCAACCGTTACTGCGGCCCCCATGAGGTGAACTAGAATGTCAGGGGTGATGGGCCGATGACTGTCAGCTGGGCGAGGGTGTACCCTGGAACAGCCCTTCAATGCACGTGACAGTAAGAAGTCCTTGGTAATGTCTACCTGTCCGTGCAATTTGAGAAAGAAAACGAGGCCCGCTAATGTGATAGCCACGAACACCCTGGACTTCCCCATGTCATACATGTGCAGACAGGCACCCTCGCTGCCCAACTCACCCAAGTACATGTTTCGATGAGACAACCAACCTGACCAAGCTGCCTGGTAGGCCCTTAATGTGCTGAAAGCCAGGGACTTTAACGCCAGGGATTCTAATCCTGCACTGCAACTTGCCATATATGTGAAGGTCCCTGTTAAGGATGCCGTAGTGGCCAGCACACGGAACCTGGGCCAATCAAAGTGAGAGAGAGCGTCCGCCAGCCAGTTATCCACTCCCGGCGCGTGCTCCGCCCGAAAATGGATGTTATTTTCTAGGCAATGAAGAACCAAATGTCTCAGTAGCCGGACCATGGGCATAGAGGAGGCACTCTGCCGATTAATGGCCTGCACAACCCCTAAATTATCACACATAAACACGACTTCTCTGTTCTTAAAACAAGGGGCCCATAGCTCTACCGCTATGACAATAGGGGAATATCTCAAGCAGCGCAAGATTACGTGTGAAACCCTTGCAAAACCATTTCTCAGGCCATGGTGCAGCACACCATTCGCCTGAGAAATAGGCCCCGAATCCTTTTCCACCAGCGGCGTCTGTGTGCAGTTTCAGTTCTAAGTTTGAAATGGGCGGGGATGGCCAAACTCTCACTCCATTGAAATGCTGAAGTAAAATCCTCCAGATTTCCAAATCAGCTACCATAGAAGGGGTGACACTTATAGAAGCCCGATGGCTGTAAAGACCCGCTGTCGCCCTCTCCATTCTGCGGTAGAACCCCTGGCCCATAGGGATGACACTGCAAGCAAAATGCAGGGAGCCCAGCAGCGATTGCAGCTGACGAAGGAAAACACGAGTGGCCGACAGCATCCCGCAAATCCCCTCCCGGAGCTGTTGACCCTTGTCAGATGGCAACCTACAAACGCCTTCAATCGTGTCGATCTTGATACCCAGGAAAGACAAACTGGATGTTGGTCCTTCCGTTTTATCGTGAGCGATTGGCACTCTGAGGGAAGAAAACAGGGCCCGCATGGAAAATAGCAATTCTCCGCAGCACTCCGACTCCGCCGGACTCACCACCAAAAAATCGTCCAGATAATGAGCCACCCCTTGACATCCCGTGCCAGCCACCACACACCAATCTAAGAAAGTACTAAAAGCTTTGAAGAACGCACAGGAGATTGAGCAACCCATGGGCAGGCACTTATCGATAAAGAAAGAACCTCCCAAGCGCAAACCCATGAACGGAAAAGCTTCTGGATGCAAAGGTAACAAGTGAAATGTGGACTCAATGTCCACTTTCGCTAGCAAAGCTCCTGCGTGGAAGCCACGAACGATTGCTAGCACCTCTTCAAATGATTGGTATGTGACACTGGCATAGGACTCCGGGATGGCATTATTAACAGACAGCCCCTTGGGGTGGGACATATGTTGGATTAGGCGGAACTTCCCAGGGGTTTTCTTCGGCACTACCCCAACAGGTGAAACAATGAGGTCAGGAAAGGGAGGGTATGGGAAAGGCCCGGCCATCCGGCCGGCCGATAGCTCTTTGGCAATTTTTAGCCTGAGCTCTGTCGGGAACTGGGAGGCAGATTTCAAGTTCCGGGGCAAAACTCTAGACACCACCCTGGCAATGGGAAGATGAAATCCATCAGTAAAACCCTGCAAGAGGAAATCCACCATGGCTCTATCTTGATATCTACCTAACCATTCCTCTAATTTGGCTAGGCAGATGGGCGACCTGGCTTTATTTAGATCCAGGTGTACTGGAAACCCTAGGGGGCACTGCAGTGGTGGGGGGCTTTTGGCATTCTCTGATTGGATGGGTACCTCCACATCGCATACAGACATGTCTATAATTACATTTAACACCACGGGAGCACAGGGAATTGTTATATCCATAACATTTTCCCCGTCGGGCAAAGGGCACCCCTTGGCGCCCCTGTGCTGGAAACCTGGGAGGGGCTGGCATCGGGGTGATGGAGGGCTTGGAGGGTAATCCAAAGTTCTACGTTCTTATAGGCCCCGCTCAAGCTTGCCTAACCGCCAAGGTCTTTCCTGAAAGTCTCGTCATATTTCCGCCAGGCCGTCCCCCCATTCCGGACGTACATGTCATGAATCAAGTGGCCGTAACTACACATGTCACTTTACTCGGTGGGGTGTGTGGACAAATAAGCATCCAAGAACGTGTACCACATACAGCCAGGTGTTATATGACTTGTATTGCTCCTCGCCCATGCCCCCCTTTCTCTTGGCTGCTTTTAAGGCCTTCCTACCTTCGGTGATAATAGTGAAGATATCCACGTATCTTCCTTTTTTAATCTTGTCCTGTACACTAGGGCACAAACCTTGCCTCAGCGCTGTGTAAGAACAATAGATTAGACCCGCCCCTGCCTGCACCGCCGTGGGACCTAGAAAAACCGGGGGCCTATGCCTTGCGCTCTTCCTACGCTTCTTACCCCTACTACCACTAAAAGACGCAGATGAGGAGGACGAAATGGATGATATAGACCTTATGATATAGATTTACTTCTAGGTGTAATGGTACTCAATTCACCCAGCCCAGAAGGTTCAGCCGCGACCAGCGGCGGAGGCGGGGGGACCACCAATGCAGTGCAAGGTGTTGGATGCGGTGGGTCAGTGGCAAGAGGCTCCACAGTATCCACTGGCTTCGAAACTTCAGATGGCACACACGGTTCCCGATCACGCCCAGTGCACCTCTGAGTCTGCTGAGAAAGCAAAACCGCCTCAGTGAATAACCTGGATTCTCCAGCACGTACATATACAGGACTACAAGAACTAGAACTAGAACTGAAAGACCTAGCACGGTGACGTGCGCGGTGGCTTCTAGAGTGGTGGTCCGAGTAGGAGGAGCGACACCGTGAATGACTATGGCGGTGTGACCTGCGACCATGCCTACCAGCGTGTCTCCTGTGTCTGGACCTATGCCTCCTGCTATGCCTGCTGTAGCTTCTATGGCCCCCCCTTTAAGGTAACCGCTATGCCTGGACCTATGCCTACTGCTATGCCCGCTGGAGCTTCTATGGCCACCCCCACTAAGGTAACCGCTATGCTTGTGGGATGAATGCCTGTGCCTGCCGCTGCACTGACTAGACGCCTGCTGTTCCCTCTGCCTGCACCCCCTACTCCCATGGGCCTGCCTACATGTACCTAGGGAAACATTCAGAGGGGTGGAAGGGTCACCCTTCTTGCTGCCCCCACTGCAGGAAAACAACTCAGGGGAGAAGGAGAGTCCCCTCCTGGCTCCCCTCACGTCAGTGGCCACGGACCTGTGCTGCGGGTCCCCACTGCTGGCTCCGCGAGCTGCCCAGCGCTCTCTTTTCCCCCGGGCCCGCCGACTGACTGAAGGGGAGTCCATGGAACGCATCCAATGCGCCAGAAGCTGACTCACTTCTGGCACGCGGTTCCATTTCCAAGATGGCCACCAGCCGCGCACCGGAAGTACCACGTGCCTCGGTGCGCAGCTGCGGCAATGAAGAGGCCCGCGGCGTCTCCCCCACAGCCACAGGGCTCCTGATCCCAGGAGGCCCCGCGGCCTCCGAACCTGCCCTGGACGCACTTGGAGGATGAGGTAAGAGAACCTCCTCCTGTACCCTGCGCCATGACCGTCCCCTGGAACCGGAACCTCAGGCCGCCGGGGATGGCTCCAGGTGATGCGGTCACTCTCCTCCTGCGGCGCCTGCCATACTGCTAAAGAGGTGGCCCCCTGCTAACAAGAGGCAAGCTGTGGGACAGTGCAAAGCAGGGAGGGCAGCAGGAAAGACAAATAAAATTGGGAATATGAATAACCCTAAGAAAGAGGAGAGGCAGAAAATAGAGAAGAAGAGAATTAACAGAGTGAAAGAAATAGAAATAAAACTGTACTTATCTTTTCCAGGAGGACAGGATCTGTACCAGCCAAAGAAAAAAGAACAGTGAGGTTCCCATCTGCCTACTTCTTAAGGGGATCCTAACTTCACCAGACAACACCTCCCAAAGGTAAACAACCTTGAGGTGAGTTGCAGGTGACGCCTGTGCACAAACTGGGAGTTTAACTCCGTTTGAGCCTAATCAGCTCTCACTCCCCCTTTTATTTAAAATGTATTTTGGACATGTTTAAATGTTTTTTTTGTGCCGGCTGTAGATTTTTTTTTTTTTTAATGGGGACATTTACCAAGCGCTGCGGGCCCTGGCTGGTTCTCCAAGTGCCAACATGCCCTGGCATCCATGGGTATGCTGGTGATTGTAGATCTACAATCATCAGAATGCCCTGTCGGGACAGGAATATTTATTTATTTATTTGTGTGTGTTTTTTTTTTGCAGCTCCGGTGAGCTGCTCCTTACACTTACACCATCTCAGAGATGGTGTAAGCGTAGGGCTTGTTAAGCAGCTACCGGACTGCACTGCAGAGGGGACCGGATCCAGATTTAATATCGTCAGGTGATTTAGATGTTACTCTAGGATTACTATAGTAATCCTAGCGTTTAAAGAATCGGACGAAACTTTGTTCCGTCCGAGCCCATTTGCGTTCAAATGGGCTGTGCTTCCCTTCCGCCCGCTAAAGCGGGTGGGGGGAAGCATGTAAAGTGTACAGTGTGGGAGGGGGCTCCCACGCTGTAGTGGATCAGCGGTCGTACGGACCGCTGATCCGCCCGTCGCAGTTAAGGCAGGCTTATGGCAGCG
>WWET01001890.1:134057-158704 GCA_011038615.1 Limnodynastes dumerilii | reverse complement strand
GTGCACTCCCCTCTGTCTTGCGTAATTTCAGACCCCCGCGCGCACGGAAAGCACGCGGGGGTCTGGATCCGGTCCAGGGTATTTAAATCAGAAAAACGCCCCTTTTCTCATTTAAATATCCTTTCTACAGGCGCAGTGCAGTCGGATGCAAGCACAGATGGATGGGTACACTTGCGCCCATCTTTCTGTGCGCGCTCCCGATCTGGGCATGCGCAGTGCTCATTTTTGCTGCGCTTCCGTCTGAAAAAAGACGGAAGCGCAGCTCCGGATCAGGTCCGACATGAGAAGACAAGAATGGTTTCCTTTTTGCAATGCAGCATTTTGTTATAGTCCTTACAGTTGCCTTCTTGGGAAATTTGTGATTTTGCTGTTGTTTTTATTATGCCGTGCTTAAGTCCAGTCTCAGTACTGACCATTAAACTATAACTGACGATAATATTCACCCACTACATATATATCACATTGGAATAATATTTTTAATACTGCAAATTCTAACTTTCATATAAGTGGAATTTGAATTCCACAATGTTGTTGTGACATGCCACATTTTTATGGCTAAAAAAAAACCTGTGTCACAATATGATAAAAGGAAAAGACAAAGAACTGCACAGAATGTTGCAATACCTTGATAACTGACAGGGCAGGCTTGTGACATATTACAATTTTTATAGAAGGATCATGATTCCTTTAAAAGCACCTTGGTGCCAATGCTAGTAAAATGCTTACAAAATGTATTTTTTGTTTTATTATTATATAATACAAAAGATAAAACATTGGCATCTTTATTTAAACACAATACATTAAATCTGAAAGTCTAGCTATCTATCTCTCAATAAGTTTCTGAAGGACCAAAAAGGTATTACATTGACATCAGGAGCTATTGAATTAATATTTCTTTTATTGTTTACATACTCTCTTAACATTCACAGATGCACTTTAGATTGTCATATAGAGAAGAAAATGTTCAGATAAGATAAAAGACTGATTGTAAAATGTTAATGAAATAGATTCTGATGCATTTTGGTGATCTTTCTGCTTTTTAATTCTCTGGAATTTTCAGATTATAAAGCAACATGAGGTTGAATAACCCTTTTTAAACCCCTCTGTTAAACAGTACATTTAAAATTATATGGAACTGGCAAAATTTCATTTTTTTAAACATTTGACTTTCACCAGATTAATTAGCATCTACTGCAAAGAGATGAAAATACATCCATATTGTAGGAGACATTATTATAAGATATTATAGGAGACATTAATGGACACAGTCACTTTGTATAATATAGGGTCATTTTTGCATGTCTCCCTGCACAATGCAGTATTTGGGCTTAATTTAGCTAATTATGTATTTTTTATGAATACATGTAGGTTGAGAATAGAGATGTGTGATTTTGAATCAGAGAAATAAGACAGAACCACATTTTTGAGTATCTGGTTGAACCAAGGAATGGCTTGGTTTCCAAATTTTCATATCAAACCAGACAAAACATAATTTTCCCGGAAATGTAAGATCTTCCATGTTTTGGAGTGTATACAAGTCACTCCCTCATGATTTCAGTAGTAGTATTTAGGAGAGTGCATGGAGAATGTTGTTGACTGGATCTGTGTTGCAATAGTAGCCACTGGAAACAGCAGACATACACAATTACTCTGTGCCTGTCAGACACTATAGTAAGCAGTCTGCAATAAAGACTTCTCCTGTGTATGTTTGAAAGTGTTCTGCACTTAAAGGGAGAGAATGCCCAATTTGGGCATGAGGGACAACAAACACTTGGCTGTACAGGCAGGCATGCCAGGCATGAGGGGATTAAATTGTCAATCATATGGACTAGCCAGTTAGAATAGGTCTGGGGGGTGGGATTTATAGGGGGTATATTATTGCATGCAGACTGGGGGTCCTGCCTTCTTCTGGATTTTTCTTCTCCTTGCATGTGGATAAGTATACAGTGTGGTCATTTACTGTTGTCCGTATTTTCTGTCTCTATCTTTCATTGTGCTCTTTTTTGCCCCTTTTCTTTATCTCTTTGCTCTCCTCTTTATTGCTATCCTCTTTTCCCTGTTTATCCTCTTTATACTTTCTCTTTTGCTCCATTGCCTCTCCTCAACCTCTTTGCTCCCTTTTTCTGCCTGCTTAATTTCCTTCCCTCTTTACTTTTCCTTTCTTTACTTACCTTTCAGGATGTCCAGGCCAGCCAGGAAGCGAGCGGTTCCCAGCTGCTACCTGGACGGAGTCCACAGTGGTGTGCCGTCTGGCGCTTCAAAAGGACTGGTTATCTCGACGGGAGATCCGACACAGGGTCCCTCCACTGTCAGCTGCCAGACCTCTGTACCAGCCGATGGTGAGAGGTCTGTAGGGTCCTGGGCCAGCTGCGGTCACCGCCAGCAGCATGACAGAGCTGCTGGCAGCTCAGGGGGACATGATAAGACTGGCTATGCTACCATACTTCAGCGTGGCTGCCATTTTGAGGCTACTGCCTCCGGCACCACTGCCATTAATGTCAGTAACACCGGGGCAGCGCTCCCAGCGCACCCACTGTGCCTCATCATCACACAGCAGGGGGGCTGACAATCAACAGGGTCCACAGCAGGCCAGGGCCCAGCTACCTATCCCTCACTGGGATTTTCTACAACATCCTCCAGTAAGTCCTCCTCCCAGGACCGCCACTCATCACAAGTTAGTGGCTCCAGCCATGGCGGTCGCTCAAGCAGGAAGGGAAGGGCAGAAAAACCCACTCCTCAGGTTCAATGGCTTTTGCCCAAGCTTTGTTCCCTGCAACGTGGCCGCAAGGTGCTGCATTGGCACAAACTTTGGGGTCCCCGCCATTTAATTTCCCTGTTGTTGTGTCCATGCCGTACCTGCCCAAGGCAAGCTCAGTGAATCTAGGTTGTGGGGGAAAAAAGGCAGGAAGGACAAGGGAAAGTCTCCGGCGCAGAAGAAAGGGGATATCGGCAATGTCGATGTGGATTCTGATGTCTCTCTTTTTTCAGATGCTGCCTTGCTTCAACAGCTGTCCTCCAGTGAGCACCAGCTAGAAGATGACGGAGAGCAGCCCAGCACATCCCATCAGGCAAACCAGTCGTCTCAGCCGAGCAGCGGCATCAGGACAGGTAAATCACCTTAACTGGCCTTTTCATCTGCGGATAATATGTATAATATAGGGTCCAGCATTGGGTCTTCAGAATCGCAGCTGTAGCCTAGTAAGTGGTAAGGACCAGGGACCTAATGCAGGGGAAGCCAAAAAGGGTTGAAGCTAGGTCAAGGAAACCCACTGGCCGCCCACCGGTGCTGTGTGACAATTCCGAAATCCTTTGGGATGTTCACAAGTCTTCACAGGATCGAATTTAGAGGGGCCAGTATGTGGACAAGTTTTGCATTACACATGAGGGTAAGAAAGGACTGGCAGCGGCTAAGGCCAAAGGAGGATTAGGTGAGGACAATTATAAGACTTTCCTGAGGTAGCTAGCAGGTTTCTCAGTATTTGCAGAGTGTTACCTCGATAAGCGTCCGTCTGAGTCGTTGGATTTGTGAAAGTACTTGCACCTTGTCCAAGATTGTCATACATTGGCTAAGGCAGGGCTTTGGCATCTTTACGACGATCGCTTTCGTAAAAAGTTTCACGGGCGCAAAAATATAACATTCGGATCTCATGATATGGAGATCTGGATATGTCCAGCACAACCCGTAGATGACATTGCGGAAGAGGCTTTATTTCGGATGTCTTCCTCTGCCATGGGGCGAACCTCCTAATTCAGTCAGAATAAAGGGAAGTGTTTTGCTTTTAATTACACCAAGTGTAATTTGCTGTTTGCAAGTCGGTAAACGACGCTATTGACCCTAGGGTTTGTTCTGTCGTTTACCAGACTTTTGACTCAGTTGTTGCCATGGTTAGGTCCTATAGTCCGGGGCTTTGTTGGCAAAGCTAGACATCGAGTCGGCTTTTTACTTACTTCCCCTATATCCTGAATCATTTAAGTTTATGGGTTTCCGGTTGGAGGAGAACTAACAAACATGACTCGCTTGCTCACTACTTGGATGACTTCCTCTTAGTGGGTCCGGGAAATACGGAAGCATGCCATTGGGCTTTGTTTTCGGTGCAGTCACTATTTTGGCATTTCAGGGTCCCAGTTATGGATGACAAGATGGAGGGGCCTGCCACTTGTCTGTCATATCTCAGAATTGAGATTGACAAGGCGGCGAGTTGCTGAAGACTGCCAGCTGACAAGGTTGTAAACTGTGGACTGTCCTCTCCTCCTTGCATTTGCGTCAGCGTGCAACCTTTGGGCCTTCTCATTTTGCATGTTGGGTGATTCCTATGGGCAAAATTTTTGGCGACATCTCCAAAAGGCTACTGCAGGAGTTAAAAAGACGCATTACTTTGTGCACTTGTCAAGCTCCATCTGGGAAGACATGGCCATGTGGCTTGTCTTTTTGGAGGATTTTAATGTGATCAGGATATGGCAGCGCCCTCCGAAGTCAAATCAGGAGTTGCAGCTGTTCATGGATGCATCAGGAGCTAAATGTTTTGGTTCCTTCTTCCTGGAGCAGTGGTGCGCGGCACCTGTTATGGAAAACACAACCAGGGCGTGGAGCCTAACTAGGGCCAGGTCTTTACTAGAGCCCATGATGGTGGGGATAGTCTGTGCTGCAGATAGCGGCCCCCAGAGGTTCCACCCCAGGAGAAGAAACTGAAACATAGTAGGAACCAGGTGAGAGGCAAGGAAGTAGGAGGTAGAACAGCGGGACCAGGGGAACTAGAAGGGACTAGTCCTGACTAACAGCAATTGAGGCCGGAGTTCTGCGAAAAGTGCTACTGCGCATGCGCAGTAATTTTGGAACGTAATCTGCTTTACTTCCAGGCACAAACATATGGCCATGCTGTGTCTTATAGTACTATATGCATCCGCATGATAAGGGATAGAATGATGCAGCACACCATTTTTACATTAAGAATAACACATGTCAAAGCTATTGACATGTGTTTTTCATCTAAAGTGTGTGTCGCTTTCTATGAAAGCGACACACACAGGAGGCGTTTTTTTTCAGCGCTTACAGACCGATCTAGAGGCGATTTAGTGAATCCGGTCTGGGCTATGTTTGACATGGCAAACATCTGGACGATTTTTTGTCAGCGATGTTTGCCGTGTCAATTTTGCTAAAGGCTAAAGTCCCGTGACTTTTGCTTTAGTGAATACGGCGATGGCATAGTCTGAGCATAAGTCCAGGGATTTAGGGTGATTTTTACAAAAACGACTTTAGTAAATGAGGCCCATAGTCTCAATGATAAATTTATCAATAAATCTATGCCCCCTTTTTAAATGCCATACCGTTGTCTGTGTTTTTATTTCTTGAATGCATGGTGTGGGTGCCCTGGTCAGCCATTGGTAGTTTACAGTGTTTTTTCACAATGGAATCTACCTATGGTATTTATTGTGTATGAGGGCAGATGTAGAATTGTGATTGCCAGTTTAGCTAATCAAAGATCTAGTATTCTCAGCATTTTGTCTTAGTGGGGTAAAAATACGTCTTTTAAATTGTGCATGTCAAGGGAAAATAAAGGCACCAGTGGCATTAGTGGGTGTCACCCTCACCTCCCATTCCAAACAACAAAGAATCCTTAGTAATGTTTTTTGCACTATTATTCATAATTCCTGTATATTACTTAATGTTATGGTAATAGTAGTGAAATTATTTACTTTTAAATAGATCCATGTGGTTAAAGTGAATATTTTTCCCCTTGCATGTGTCCAGGCACCAGTCAACCTAAATTCTCCCCCTTTATATTTCCAGCCATCCTATCCCTTTCATATTTACAGCCATCCTACCCCTTGTACATCTCTAGCCATACCCTTTACCCTCATTGTATGTCATCAGCCATCCCTTACCTTGTATGTCTCCAGTCATTTCTTATCCCCTTAGTATACCCGCAGCCATTGCTTCTTCCCCTTAGTGTGTCTCCAGCCATCCTTTCCGGAGGGAATCTCTAGCAGGAAAAGGCGCTTTTTAGAGACAAACGAAAGCTCATTTTTGGCTGTTTCTATTTTTAAAAAGACAGTAATTTGCGATTTTTATTTTTCTGAAGCTGCCCACCAGACCCATCGCACCTGCCATCACCTGCCGCAGACCCCACCAGAGGTGAGTAACTTCTCTGGGGATTTTAGGGTAGGGAAGGGAGGGTTAGAGTTATGGTCATGAAAGAGGATGGCTAGGGTTAGAGTCATGGAAGTGGAGGATTAGGGTTAGGGTCAGCTTGCAGGTAGTGGAGTCTTAGGGTTGGGCTGTGGGGAGGGGAGCCTTAGGGTTAGGATGCGGGGAGGGGAGTCTTAGGGTTAGGCTGCGGGGAAGGCAGGGTTAGGGTCAGGCTGCGGGGAGGATTTGGATTAGGGTAGTGGATAGGGAAGGGGTTAGGGTAAGTTTGGAACTGGCTGGGAGAGTATGGCCCTTTTGAAAAAGGGTCGTTCTCACTGATTACCCACATACATCCTTTCTACCCCCTTGTGTATTTTTAAATACCCCTTCTCCCCCCATTGTTTGTCTGCAGCCATCCTTTCTACCCGACTGTGTGTCTACAGCCATACTTTTATCCTTTATCCTTTTTTTTATCCCTTTGACCTTTCCCGTACCATAGCCTTAACTTAAACCTTTACTCTCTGCAGCCTAACCCGCCCTGTCCCACAGTCTTTTCCTAATTAGAACAGATGATTTGTCGACAAAAGCGCATTTGACATTTTACTGAGCAGCTGTCTGCTGTTTCCATGTAGATTTTCCATTGCATTGGCAACTACATCACCATTTACTGAATGCAAAAACCATTAAAAACTATTGCCTCCTTTGGTTTAAAATTTAAATATGAAACATTTCTGTTAAGTTTCATTGAAGTCATCAATATGCAAAAAATTAAAACCAAACAGGATTATGAACTTCTATATTTCTTATACATACACTATGTATACAAATACAAAAATGGCCTACACTAAACCTAAATGTGCTGTTTATTTATGGATATAATATTGAGATTGCTCACTGTCATGAAAACATTTTTTTTTATAATTTTATGTTTTAAAAATGTCATCACTGTATAATACCCTACGGCATTATGTATTTTAATGCCTTTAGTTTAAATGGAAAATTGATAGAGTGAGTCCATTTGAAGGGCTTATTGGATATACTAGCTTATCCAACCAGAATGATTTGCTAAGTAGACAATTTTTGGAAAGGATGCCATATTTTTTTGCATTCACTTTATTTACGTATGTAACATCTAGAAATAGGAAGAGTTAAACCACATTGGAACCATTTAGCTACGCTTCCCTGTTGTCTGTAATTAATCTGAAGCCAGAGGCTGGCAGTGTCCATCATTTTCCTGACATGAAGGACAAGCAGATAGGGAGGCAGAGATATGGCATAATGAAGAGTGGCTTTGTGCCAGGCTGACGCTTAACCCCTGTGGGACATTCATTTCTTAAACAGATTGTGCTTACTCTTGCTGTGACAAAGACATAATAATGCCCTATATAACATTAAAAAGTGCTGTGGCTGTCAACCATACCATATTTCATTTCACACATGCTTCCTGTCATGCCCTCAAAACAGTCTTTATTGTGTTTTTTTTCCATTTATATTAAGGGTTTCTGATAATCATGTTGTTTAATTAAAAAAAAAAAAAAATACAGAAACCCCTTTAACTTTTCTAGCAATCATTTATTTACTGTTGAAAATAAAAATAAAATATGTGTAATGTGGTGATTATCCAAGCATGACATTTTCTACCATATGTCTAGCATGTGTACTCCCCACTGGGCAGTATTGATTCTCTACACGTGGAGTCTTTGTGAAGGCCAAGTCCCCACACTTTGTTTCACTCTCTCACATTCAAAAGAAGCCACGTATTATGCATTTATCCAGGTGAACAGCTAAGGGCATGTGATAAATAAAGAAACATCTTACTTTCTAGTAGCCAGATTTATATAAATAAAATGTGTGCTTGAATAAGAGTTATAGGGCCAGATTCAATTAGCCGCTATGATGGGAAAAATCTTGCGGAGCCGCTTTTACTCATCATTTATGGTAGCAAAAAATAGCAAATTTTTTGGGGGGGGCATTTTTATGCGCACCCCATAGAGGTGCGAACCATACTGTAGATGGTCAATCTAGATGTTTATGAGTTAAACTAAGTGTTGCCAGAGAGCATAACAAAAATCATTTATAAACTATAAATATAAAATATTTTTTTATTTTGTCAAAATATTATATGCATTCACTTTGAGTCCAGGTTTGTAGTCATTTTTAGTTCTGCTCTAAACAGTTACACAGTCTTATGCATTGAGGACACTGCATATGCCTCGATTTCCATTCAGTATCTGTGACTTGTGAATGGCAATTGACACAACAGAAGAAGAGAGGTTGCAGTGGAATGTAGTAGTTGATAATAAACGTGAAAAATCTCTTCACTTCACTGAAGCACTTCACTTCGCTGAAAGGGTAGATAGTGTGTGGAATAGCCTTTTCAGTTAAGACAAAAGAACTTGGTTCAAAAAGGGAATAAAAGCTTTTTTCTTAAGTAAAATGAAAAGTCGAAAAACCAAAGCGGATATAGTAAGGCTTTTTAAAACAGAGAGTGGGAGTTTTGTTGATGGTGATAGGGCTATGACAGATCATCCTAAAAAGTATTTGTGTTCAGTAGTCATTAAAAAAATGAGGGGAAGGGACGATTTTTAAATAGGAAGTCTATTGATACAAAGGAGGCAATTACCACTACTTTCACTGAGGAGCACGTATTAAAAGAACGTTCAAAACTGAAGGTGGATAAATCAATGAGGCCAGATGGGATACATCCTAAGATACTAAAAGAGCTTAGAGGGGTGCTGGTAAAACCATTAACTGAATTATTCAACCAGTCACTAATAACTGGGTTGATTCCAGAGGACTGGAAAATAGCAAATGTTGTCCAACTGCATAAAAGTAAAAGTAGGGAAGTAGCGTTAAACTACCGACCAGTGAGTCTAATATCAGTAGTAGGGAAATTGATGGAAACACTGTCAAAAGAACAAATCATACAATATGTAAAAAAAATATCTATTTATATAATAATATGTAATTGCTTAAATAAGCCCTCACTGCACAATTTAAATACCTACCCCTCCCATCATACATACACACTGTAAACATGGTGGCAGAGTGCAGAAAACTCCCACTCCACTTAAATTTGGATCTGGTCCATGGTAACAAAGATTGGTGACCTGCTGACAGGGTCACTTTATAAGCAGTCCCATGCATTGTATGTTTACACATAGAAGTTGATCGTGCTGGTTTTTCCTCTTACATGGGCAGAGCAGTTAAGCCTGGCAGTCAACATCTCTGTTTAACAGAAGTCTGTTTGAAGTTTAATTTTTAGGAGGATTTGAACTAACAACCTCTTGCTTGTTAGAGCAGGTTCTATCATTTGAGATTTACAGACAAATTGAGCAGTCTTAATTTAGAGAAACTGCAAGTTCAAATTTTGTAGCTTCATCTTTTTTTCTTTCAGTTTATTAGTTTTATCTGAAAGAAAGAAGAGTGATAGCATATTCTTACTAATAGATCAGCTCTTAAGGCACTTGACGTCATTAGACCTCATTACTACTCAAGCAAATAACTTTTTACCATTCAAGCGTTGTAGCATAGTGATAACATTTAGCAATGCTTCCTTGCTTAAAGATTCTGAACATCATATACCAAGTTAATATTACAGATATATATTTTGACATACTGTAGATATATCTATATATAAAAGGTCCAATATGACTGTCAGAAAGAAATAGTCACAGCAATATAGACCAAGTGGCTGTTATCTGATGTCACATTCTTTATTCTTTTGTATCCCCATTAATGTGCCCCCTATTTTCCATTTCCTTTGTGCATAATCAAAGAGCCGGTATGTCAGCTGACAACTTTATTGGTATTACTTAAATGTTTAACTGAATGTTAATTATTCAATTACAAATCTTCTATAATCCCATTTTACTTAACATACCCAACATTATCTTTTTTAATCATAGATTAATGTCACTGTATTTAAAACACTACACACACACACACACACACACACACACACACAAACTTAAACGTCCAAGAAGCAGAAGCAGAATCTTTAAATCTTTGTTCATACATTGCATTTCCACAGTGAATCTACCATCTTTTTGACAATCAAACTAAATCCTTTTAAGTTTGACAGATTTGCTTCGCTATTGTGCAAAATGTCATTCTGCACATAAATGTGTGAGAGTCTATTAACAAGAAATGAGCAAATGTCACTAATGTTTCGTGGATGGATTCAGCTTAGAGCAACTGACCCCACATACATTATATGTGCCAAACCAAAATACACTATTTAAGACATGCAGGATCACTGGTATTGGTCGATAAGTCTGCATGTTTAAATTGGCAGTTCTCGATATTGTCAACTGTGTTTTCTCCCACTGACAGATTATGCTGTCAGTGAGAGCAGCAGTTGATGACACCAAAGTATCTTTGTGTGTGTGCGAGCAGTCAAGAGACAACAAGTACAGAAGAAGCAGAAAAGAAGAGTTTTTTTTCTAAATCCATCCCTGCAGATGAGGCAAATGTAAAATGTTATGACATTTGATGCTATGAATACTACCTCATCTTAAGTAAAGCACTTCAACAAGCATTCCACAAGTAAGATTTGCCAGTATTTCTTTGCAAAAAAAAACCAAACAAAATAAAATGTAATTCCTCACTTTACAAAATGGTTTGTCCAAGGACAATTTTACTGCTGTTTTGGCATTTACTGCTAATTTCAAATCAGTCCTATAAAGTCATAGAGTCTTGTTTTGATATAAAGGGATCAGATCTAGACTTCATAACGATATCCCATTTAAGCACGCAAGGTGCGTTAGTGGGCGGAATAGTTTTACTAACTTAATAACTAATATAATAACCATCGTACGGAACTTTGTTCCATAAAATGACATTTATGACCAAATGGGCTGTGCTTCCCCTCCGCCCGCTAAGGTGGGCAGGAGGAAGCATGCAGAGTGTACAGTGTGGGTGTCATCACCCATTTACAATTAAATCAGCAGTTGATCCACAAGTGTGAATTAAGGCTACCTTATAACAGTGTAAGTCCCACTTGTTACAAGCAAGTGGCAACATCTCCACTTTCCCAAACCCGCAGCTTAGTAAATCTGGCCCTAAATCTTAACTGGGAGAAAAGATGACTTCACAGAACACAAAATAGACTACACTGGCACTACAACTCTCCCCAGTTCAAAATTACTCCTCACGTTTACATAGCTGGACTGAAGCACCAATGAGGATACATACAAGGCTAAGAATGGAGCTTATAACTGTAATGTGTCCATACAATATTAAAAATAAATACTTTTAATAAAAAGCTAATAAAATGTACAAATTGGGCTGGTGAGTGGTCTTTCTGGAACCAAAGAAAGTTAACAAATGCACAACTTTCTTCCCTCTTAAATTTCCTCCCATAGCCTCTCTTGTCCCTAAACTTCTTATTACATAGAGACTTAAGCCCATCATAAATATTTCGTTTATCTTGTTCTTAACTAAATAACACTATCAGAAAGCGGGTTTTATTTTTTTTTTAATTGTTCAGAAGAGGTTAAAAACACAAAATAGTAAATAAAAATAGTAAAATAAAATTGTAGAATATTGTAGAATGACTTTGGGGCCACACACCCTTATGATAAGATCTCACATCATCCTAGTATTCTGAATTGCGCTGCTCCTTAATTAGTGGCAGCAGCCAGGAGGCTTGAGAGAAAACAGTTATGCGGAGAGGTTGTTTTCTCCACTCTGTTCAGCTTGGAGTAAAATGATTTAATCTGTCCCAAGGTTAAGAAAAACACAGAGATACTTCTGCTGACGCTATAGAATATGCAGCGTGTGCCCCCACGTATGCGAATACATATCTAGGCTGGTGGGAGGAAACTATTGTTATGGGAGATCACAATAATAATTATCTGCAGTACCTCACATTATGGACACGCTACATAGATGACGTGTTCATCATTTGGGATGGCCCGCAGGAATTATTTGTAGAATTCATTCAATGTCTGAATGATAACGGATTAAACCTCAAATTAACTATGGAAATGAGCCAGAAGGAGGTCACCTTCTTGGACATCAGAATTATTGTAAACTCGGATGGAACCCTTTCCTCAGATCTTTTTAGAAAGCCCACTGCGACTAACAGCCTGTTACATTTCAGCAGTTCACACTTTCCCCCGGTCTTGAGAGGCATTCCCAAGGTGGAATTTCTGCTCCAATGATCACATTTTTAGATCGAGAGCAGAAGAACTTACCGCCAGACTCATTGAGAGGGGATACAGTAAAAATCTTATCAAGAAGGCTAGAGCAGAGGCCTGGAGGACTGATCACTCCGATCTACTTTATAATAGACAGCGAATGAAATCTAATAGGGACAGTGTCATCAGATTTGTGGGAGATTTCTGCAGCGAATGGCAGGAAATACAATCCATCATTCAGAAGCATTGGCCCATTTTAATAATGACAGGTCATTATTGGAGAATCTTGGAGACAGAGTCCAGATGAGTTGGAGGAGAAGTCCAAATCTGAAGGACAAACTCACCCGGAGCCATCTTGCTAAGCCAAACATAACCAAACCACATATATTGGGCTCTCATCCATGTGGTAAATGCAAAGCCTGTATCCATATGAAATCCACTAAGTCAATAATAGACTCAAGGGGAGCCAAATTCATGATTAGAGATTACATCAATTGTAGGAGCAATAACATTATCTATTGTCTACAGTGTCCTTGTCCTTTAAGGTATGTGAGCATGACATCACGCCCTCTGAAGCAGAGGATATTAGAACATATCGGTTCCATACGCAATGTGAATAAAGATATCCTAAGGATGAAAAAAATCACAACGATTGCAAGACATTTTCATACTCAACATCAAGATAACTGGAAGCTACTCCAGTCCTTTGGTTTGGAAAAAATCTCATTAGGGATCAGAGGAGGTGATGTGATGCAGAAATTGTTTCAAAAGGAGACCGAATGGATATTCAGGTTGGGTACTCTCCATCCAGGAGGGCTAAATGAAGAGATGAACTTTTCAGCCTTTCTATAGATCAGAGTCTCTTTCCCAATATTTTCGGCCCCTTCTAACTATATATAATTAGAGGGGATATGTTATCTATGTGCTCATTGATTCCTCTATATGGTCTGCTATACTCTACAGACACTATGATATATATCCTGTGTGGATATTATTGATATAAATTGTCAGTACACAATCGTTGATTTTTACATCATTATTTTATTTTACATTTCTCATGCAGTAATACAGCAATTTGACAGTAGTGGTAATTTTAGTATATTAGGTCTATTCACTCATAGTAATTCAGCTATTTCGGTAGCTCATTATTTATAATGTAATAATTCTTTTTCCCCTTTTTTCACAAACTTGTTTCACATTTTTTTTTACATCTTTTCACTTTTTTCACACATTTTCTTCACATCTATAACCCATGCATCTTTTATTCATAATTATTATCATTCACTATCATACTAATTAATTAGAAGAATCCCAAACACGGATATTGTATTGACACTTGTCATTTGAATGGATGTTACTGTCCATATATTTATTTTGAAACACTGCCACTTAATATGTCAGCACTATTATGATCACCCATGTGTTATCTCAATTATTTTCTTGTACTTTTTGTTTCACATCATCACTTATCATTATAATTATATATTCCTTATTTACTTAGTTCTTTACACGGTGATATATATATACCTGAGTAATCATTAATAATTATATTTCCCCTCTGTCTGTTAACTGTATGTAATGGCATAATTGAATGTAGCAATACCGATTGACGCTAACTATTTAAGATATCCGATACATATGTTGTCGATAGTTCCTTAAGAATTAATGTTTACTTGTAAATCAATTGTACATGCTCTGATAGGCAGAGCTTGATGTCCGTCTTTGAGATACACCAATTGGAATCAGGGAGGCAGTATTTAATTACACACCCGTACAACACACGGGTGATGTCCCATGATTAAGCATCCGGCGAAACGCGCGTCGGGACGGGAGGGAGGCTGTGCACAAGCTCTCTCTCCTCTTTAGTGTCTACAGACCTGCCTTATTAATAATTATTTCTAGATCCCTGTAAGCACACTGTTCCTTAGTAGTGGCCATCCGCATTGATATACGGCAGTATACCTGCCTTGGATTCGCAAAGACGCATGTTTATGTGTCAATGTGGCAGAGTACAGCTTCAATTTGCTTGTGGTGTGAACGTATCTAGCAACATTGTTGCAAAACAGACATACCCTAATTTAACCATTAGAGTTTTAACCAGCTCTTAAGATACTTATTTAGGCTAAAGATATCTGCCTTACAGTTTATATTAAAGGATTCAAATGGGCTATTAAACTTTTCTGGCAATATAGATATATTTACTAAGGGCTAGTGTGCCTAGATAATTCAGGGCAACTTAGTTGCCAATTATTTTTGTTGTCTATTTAGCTTATTGAGTATACAATACAGAGTTTGGGGTAGTTCACAGCCTATATACTAGTCCACTATACTCAGGACTGATTTAATATACTATCTGCCTCAGTGTAGAAGGCCATTTATCTGCATATAAGACATGTCTTGCGGTCACAATTAGGATTATCAATTACCTGAATATCCTTTCAACAACATTCTAGAGTACTAACGGTGAATTCACCAGACATATTGACAATTAGCCTTAGTGGCAGTATTTATACAATTTTTATACATGTCTTTTGTTATCCAATTGTTAGGGGCATTTGGTCCCCATTACTCTAGTTTTGGAATCAGATAGTGCTTACAGATAGAGCATTTATTGCACATGGCAGAGCTTCCTGTGGCTCTTTAGTATTTTTAACAGTTTCATCGGTGGCTACGCCACTGTTAGTTGTATTTAGGTTTTTAATTATTTCGCCTCATATCTATATTTTTATAATTTTTCTAATAAAGATTTATATGTTTTAATGTTTCCATTACTTTATTCCTCATAATGACTACTTTGGGAGACCCAGAGTGCAAAATAAGAGGACCATTTTGAGAGCATAGTTCTCAGTTTTTGGCTATAGAATATGGATAAGATTTTACAATGAACAACCAAGATATTTTCCATGAGTTTGTGGCAGTAGGTCTGATTCTGGCTATTCTAGTTTGTGAGTTAAAATAAAACCTGTACTTTAAAAAAAGAAAGAAAGAAAGAAAAAAAAAAGTGGACTTGATTCACACTATTCACACTTAAGCTTTTGCTTCTTAAGTGCAAGGAAATAAATAATGAGCGACTATGCATGTGTAGTCCATTTACGCAATCTACATACCATTTAGGTATAATGAAGCTTAGGCAGGACTAGGCGTGCCAAGGCAGCCTCAGGGAGGAGGTGGGTGGTGGGTGGGGGTTGTCCGCACCTAAATCACTCTTAACTGTGAATCAGGCCTAGTACTACAATGAAGTGACAGCCAGGGGTTTACTTTGAGATTTATGACTAAAGAAATGACCAGACCTAAAGTTGTCTAGATGAGAATGCAGAGAGGGAATGCCTATACTGAAAATTCAGGGAACATCTACTTACAATCTGTTGAATAGTGCGCAGTGTGAAAAAGAACCTGAAATAGAACTAGCTTTGACGCTTCATTGCAAAAGCCTCTGGCCTTAAGAGCCCAGGCATTGCTTTTTTAACAGGTAAGATCAAAGAAAGGTCTTCTGTCCTCTTAATAGGTCAGGGGTTCTCAACCCCATCCTCAAGTACCACTAACAGCCCATGTTTTGTAGATCTCCCTGTAAAACGTGTGGAGCTTTCAAAATGTAACTGTCAGTTATGAGCACACCTCCAGCAAGGAGATTTAAAAAACTTGGAAAAACCGTGGTACTTGAGGAGAGGGTTGAGAACCCCTGTAATAGGTAAATCCTCATGGTCATCTCAGGTTCCGTAGGCTTCATTGGATCCTGGTGTTTCCTTTATTTCACGTCCGGAGGTCAATCAGCATAATTGTACAGGTGGCCCCAGATATGCAATCTTTTAATGAAATATAACATTGCTAATACAAAGTTGAAAGCTACACTACAAGTCTAAACATAACATTATAATATTTCTATAGCAAATAAAACAAAGCTTTAATGGTTTAGAATGCATTTTATTTACTAAGTATACATAAGTCCTACATGAAAATATATTTGTTAACCTGTTTATTATTGAGTGGAATCATAAGAAAGTAAAAGGCAGCGAAAATACGCACATGCACGCAAGTGCGCGCGAATGGATGCTTGCGAGCACGTTCATATTTTACCACACTTTTAAGGCTCTTAGGGCCAGATTCTAAGGTAAGTGTGACAGTGAAATTATGTACAGCACGTATGTAATTTCACTGTTTAGAAGGTTATGCGCGTGCACCATCGTATGGGTTACGTACGTCGTGGATTATGGGAGTGGGGCTGTCCCCTCGTTTACGATAGTCGTATCTCTGCCATCAAGGCAGAGATACAGATGGTAATGAGGGGACGGGGCTGGGGGCGGCGACGTAAGTGTCCAGATTTCCTACCGACAGCAGGAAGTGCCATATAGGCATATAGTGCCATATAGGCAGGGATAGCCATGTAAATGAGGAATCGAGGGTGGGGGAAACCCCGTTATGACTAGGTCTGCAGCTGTATAGTAACAAAATTTAAGGTAAGGTATTGCCTACTTTAGAGACCGCATGTACGTAATCTATGTAACGAACCGCTATGTAGATAGCGTAAAATAGTTACTACGCATGTGTAGTAGCTAGATTCGGAAAATTAGGGACGGATGTTAAAAAAAAACAGGGTTGTGAATCCAGCCCTGTAAGGTTAAACACAATACATACAACCAAAGTAATTTAGTAACTTTCAAAAAGCCTTTGGTAAAATCATATTATGCTGCATATAATTAATAAATAGAGGATCTGTTAAAAAAACATTCACTGTGAAAGTTGATGTGCTGTAGCTTTGTTAGTTGCTGAAATGTGTAGAAAGCAGAAACCACGTTTTCTAATCTATGGGCTAACAGTGCACATTTGTCCCAAGACAGAATTCTTTCCAAAAAGGATATTTGTGGGTATATCTTTTTTTTATCCTATATGTATGTCTTCAGCAAAGATATATAAATATTATATGTACTTGTAGACTGGTAGCTGATGTGTGTACAAAGATATATTAGTTAATTTGATGATTCCATTTTAATAAATAGAAACTCTCCTCATCCCTTAATAGAAAGCACTATACCACTTTTATCAATGGCAGAGGAAAGGTTTATTGACAAAGGAGACCAATAACTCTATCTTCTAAGGTTTACATATATTAGCTGATTTTACACAATTAAACCAATTTGTATAATATTACATATCCTTTAGGATGTTGTTGACTGAGGATACATTTGATATTACCGTACATTAAAAAATATAAAAAATATATTTATAAATTGTGTTGGTTGTTTTGGTTGTTTTTTAATAACCCATATAAGCATAATGTAGCTCATAATACTGCAATTACAGTATGTGGACCAGTGGCAAGCGCTGGATTTTAAAAGGGAGGTTTCCAATGTGTGGCATACACGTGGGATATATTAGGGTTCTGGACATGGCACACTACATAAAGTATATTTGGCAATATATAAATGATATATTAGTGATATATTATATTAGTGGCTAGTTATGTCACTTACTAATATATGGGGTATTTATTAGGCTTTGGGAATAGCACATTATATACAGTATATAGTATGCCATTCCCAGACCTCTAGTATATCCAGTTTATAATATATTATGTGCCATACCCTGACCCATAATATATCCCCTTATATTTTAGTATGTGCCAATCCCAGAATATTATCCCCTTAGAGTATGTGCCCATATCAGACAGATGAAATATAGTATAATGAGGCTGGGAGGGTGGCGTTATCATAGTAACGCCACCGTCCCAGTGTAGTTACACTACCTTACGCCGGCTGAAGTTAGGGTAGCTTTCAGGTGGCGTAAGGGAGTGTTAATACTCTCTAAGCAGGGGGAGTGTCGAGGGAGTGAGCTGCTGTTACGCTGAGCATTAGAACGCTCAGAGTAACAGCATAGGTCTGGATCAGGCCCTTTATCACTAGAACTTTGCTTGTACTTTATTACTACTTAATGTGCTTTCTCCACCACCCTTTTAATATTTTGTTACAGCAAACCATAAACTTGCTTATAGGTGTATACATAATATAAAGGGAATGCTATGATCAACCTTTTCAATTATATCCTTAAATTGTGCACTCTAAGGTTAGATACAAACAGGCTTTTTCAACAGATAATCTTTCCAATCACACAATCAAAAGACCGTTTCACCAGATATTTTACCATTGTGTACCATCCAAAGATGCTCATAAATATTTTGAAATTGTCTGTGATCTCTTGATTTGATCTATTAGAGCTCCTAAAATGCTAGATCAACAATGGTGAGATATAGTTTGCTTTTTGTAAGGGTGTATTGTGTCTATTAGGAGAGCTTTGGACAGTAGACACTGGTAAGATATCTGGTAAAACGGTCTTTTGATTGTGTGATTAGAAAGATTATCTGCTGAAATGTTCCAGTGTGTACCCTGCTTAACATATTCCAATATAGATAAATGGAGTGTAAAGTAAAGTTTCAGTTATGCTATAGCAATTTAAGACAATGGCCCGGATTCACAACCATATGTGTTCCACATACGGTCTTAATTCCCCGATAGTAGCTACTACCACATACGGTCTTAATTCCCCGATAGTAGCTACTACGCATGCGTAGTAACTATTTTACGTAATTTACATATTGTTTCGTTGCGTAGATTGCGTATATGCGATCTTTAGTAAAATAGGGACTGATTCAGACTTAAGAAGGTGCTTAAAATAAGAGAGCAAAACTAAACCATGTTGGTTTCAGGGGGAGTCAAGGTAATTGTATTCTTTGCATGCAGGGATATATCTTTGAATTGCTTACTGCACACAGATAATGACCAGCGTTACTATCACACTGTTATTTAGACTTGGGATAGGAAACATCACCTCTCAACTCTAATACTGTTTGCAACAGATGAAATATGACTCCCCTGCAATCAGCATGGTTTAGCCCAGGAATGACTTTCCTCTCTTGATTTAAGCACCTTCTTAAGTCTGAATCCGGCCCATAGTTACTACGCATGCGTAGTAGCTGCTATCGGGGAATTACGACTGTATGTGGAACACGTACGATATTGTTAATTCCGGGCCAGTATGTGCTCTTTCAATTGAGCCATTAAATTGAGCCATTAAACATTAAGGACTGGTTTCTCACTTCCGAAATTTTCTTCATAAAGACCGAATCTATGCAATCTACGTGATGCAATGGTTACATAGATAGCGTAAAAGAATTACTATGCATGCACAGTAGATAGGCACTTATAACTAAGCTCGTATAAAGAACATTTTGGAAGTGAGAATCCAGTCCTAAGGGAGGGATATGATTTATAGAACTGGAATATTAAATTATTTCATAGTTTCAAGGGTTAATAATCAAACTTTGGATCCTGAATTGTGGAAGAGGCATAAGGGATTGCATCTAATAATTATAAACTATAAGATAGTGAAAGCACTAAAAAATATATTATTTAAGCTCTTGATAGTTTATTTTGTGTTGTGTGTAAAACATAGCTTTAACTGCAAATATATTAAATTAAATATACTGTCAGCATAATTATGTCATATTCTGCTCATATAAATTCTAAAATACTAAATATTAAAGCCATAAATTAAACCACAACAAGTTTCTCTATATATCAGAGTGACTAAAAAAATGTGCTCATGTAGCTATTGCTGTTTACTTTATAGAAACCAATGTTTTATCATGATCTACTACTTCAGTAATGAACGATAGGTGGTTCGAAGGCAGACAACTAGCAGACCACTAATTAAGTTTGTTTTCTAACTCCAGTGCCTGTAGCTTGGAGGACATCAAGGGTCATGGCATCAATTTTACAATTGGTAAGAGTAACACAGGCCACTGAGATAGAGAAGAGGTTATAGTAAAGGTGCAAGAGTAGAACGAAAGGGATGGTACCAAAACTATTTAGGATTTGGGAGGTAAGTCCAGAATCTGCTAAATTACAACAACACAATAGTTAAATGGGCAAAAAAGGAAATGGTTTGGAGGAAAATAACAGTAAGAGCCACCTTACAAACCATATTTTCTAGATTGTGAAAGAAAGACCACCAAGAGATGTATCCTCCATTAGAGAACTCTCAGTTTTTGTGAAGACATAGAGGTTTAGGGAGTTTTTCTATCAAATACCAACAGAGACCTGATTAAATAATACATAAAAAAACTTCTGTAGTAATAAGTAGCCTATTCATGTCTGTTTCATCAGTGAGCAAACTAAGATGACTACTATGCAGTGAAAAGGATCTCAAGATTTTCTTACTTTAACTTCTCTTGAAAACAGTTTTTGTATGTCTTCTGTATTTTTTTTTTATTTTTTTTTTAAATAGAACATGTATGTCATTCTAAACTCAAGTATACTCAACGTGATATTATTTACTTTTGAATACTAACTAATTACTTACTTAACACACTGTAATCTGAGTTTACCAAATAAATACAATGGGCCGTATTCACAGCTACAAGTGAGTTAGGTGCAGACAGATCCGCACCCAACTCACCTGTCCTGCCCCTGACTCATTTTTAGATAACTTCTGGCACCTACAAGTGCAATAGGGCAACCTTATCTAACCGTGCAAAATTTCCTTTTCAAGAAGGAAACTGCACAGAGATTTCTAAATATAAATACCAAGTGATATACAATAAGAAATTCTGATCTAACAATCTGTTTCACGATTATACTTGCCACAAATTATACTTAAAACCTCCTGAGGCCGCACATTAGCCAAGAGATCACTGGCTTAAAGGCCGGGACTTTATCACTGGCAAATAGATATCTGGCCAGAAAGAAGGTGAGTCCAGGAGCTGGATACAACAAGCGCAGATCTACATAGGGAGAGACATTGCTTAGATCCGTTATCTCAACAACTCTGTCTAAACATCTAGTCCTGCTTCGTCTGGTAAAATCCCGACGCACTTGTGCTTTCAGTACCCAGACACGCAGAATTCGATGTTTGCTGGAGTTGCTGACATAAGGGATGGAGATATAATCCTGTCTACAGCTTGTCTCCCCATCTTGAAATAAGATTGAGTACATGTTGAGCTTTAGTCTGTAGCAAAAAACAGGCCTCTCGGCTGTCCTTTATATACCCTTAGACCGAGTGTGGTCTGGTCACATGGTTATATCATTTTACTAGCCTTATTTGTGTGTGTGTAGTGTTTACCCCTCATGTCTTGTAAGGGTATGGTCACTTCAAAGTCAAATGGGTGGGGTTTAGTTATGGCATGGGTGTGGCAAATCTCGCTAACCAAAGCTCAGAAAGGTGGGTTTTACACAACTAAAAAGAACACTTATGTGTTACAAAAAATAACATAGACACACACACCCAGATATTTTGTAATTAAAAACTTAGACTTCTGAAAGCAAAACAACAAAAGCATAGCATAGATACATAGACGATATCCTCTTCATCTGTAATGGCACCAAGGGATATCTTGTGACCTACTGTGAATATCTGAACACCAATAATCTGTTTTGAGAAGCTGCACCCCAGGGTGCAGAGTTTAACTAGCTTCTCGGGAAGTTGGATAACAGTAATCAGGGTTGTTGCTAAGCAGCCAGGTTACTGTATAAACAGAACAACCGTAGCTTCTACTCCATGTGCTAGCATGAGTAATAGGGCTCAGTTGGTGCCTACTATTCAGGACTCAGACCAATTACAACAGGGATGCTCTTCAGCTCTGATTGACTGCTCAGTGCGTAATTATTATAAGATATTGTATTCCAGGACTGGCCAATCTGTGGATCTCTAGGTGTTCTGAAACTACAAGTCCCAGCATTCTTTGTCATGTATCAGTTATGCCTGTACAGTTGAATTATGCTGGGAAATGTAGTTTTACAGCACCTGGAGAGCCACAGGTTGACCAGGAATGTTGTATAAGCTTGCTCTGTGATCTGTCTTAGTTTGTTTAGCAGGATGCTTGTTCAGTGGTTGTTCTTGTCCTGCTATTCTATTGCTCTGCTTTCCTGAAGTTAATCCTTTAGCTGGTTAACTTTTGGAGTGTTTTTTGTTATATTTGTTTTCTGTGTTTCTTTGCTCTTATTGTCTGTCTTGCTATCTTCTTCTCTCGTTGCCTGTAGTCTCTTGTTTGCTGCTCTGTGCCAGTGCTTCTTAGAAGTTTCCTTGCTGTTCCATTCCTTTTGTAGGTCTCTTTATCTTGTCTTGGAATCTGTCTGTTTCTGTTAACCTTCATTTAGTGTTTCCCTCTGGTCACAATACTTTTCTGGTTCTCAGGGTTCTGTTGTGTCTAGTTTTTGTCTACCTTAGGTCCTGGATCTGTACTCTATGATTCCTGTCTGGTACTGCTGTCCGGTCTGTTGTTCTTGTTCTTTATTGTGTCCATTTCATCTTTGTCCTGTCTCTTTTGTCTACTGTGGTGATGTCGATGTTGCCTGTTTAAATCCGTTATCTCAGCAATTCCATCTAGACATTAATGGCTCCATTTACTAATAATTGCAGCTTTAGCGGTGATTATTAGATGCAGGCTCGCTGCTCCTCCCAGTGAGCCTTGCCTGTTTGACTTTTAAATGTACTAAAACTTACCTTTTGGACGCATTCCTCGATGAGGTCCTCTGATGGCAATGCTGTCATTGGTTTCGACAGCGCTGTTGAATTTTTCACGCATGCGCTATGTGTATGCGCACATGGCGTGATTTATGCAAATCGTGTCATGAAGCTCCACCCCTGTCAATCACTCCTGTACTCGCTACCATTTCAGGGGATGGACATCACTAGTAACGCTATGAATTACAGGAGTAATTGATAGCTAGTGGGGCTTGCGGGAACTTTGCCGGCTCTCCCGGGATACCGGGAGAACTGCCCAAATTTCGAGAGTCTCTCGGATACTCCGGGAGAGTCGGCAACCCTGGTTTACCATCTGTCAGAGTGTGTGTGCTGTGTATTGAGCTTATCCCAGCAGCTCTCTGTTACATCCTGAGTTTACCACCTGTCAAAGTGTGCATATTGTATACTTACCTTGCCTATCCATTTCTGTGGTCTGGCAACACTCAGGGCATAACATTAGGGAAGGCCAGCCCAATCTGTCTGTCAGTGGTGCCTCCCTCTGTACCTAACCCTTATCTCCAGTTTCTGCTCTCTTGGTACATTTGTTGTGCAATTGGGTTTACTCAGGGCATATTAGGGAAGGTAATTCCAACCTATCCATCAGCAGTGCCTCTCTCTATACCTCATACTTACCTCTGGTTAATGCTGTCTTGGTACACATGTAGTACGATTGGGTTCCTGCTCCTGTTAGCGGCATGCCAGGTATCTCCAGGGACCGTCACTGGGGGGCCACGACCTGCTGGGTTACTTGCAGCCCAGACTATCCTCACAATCAGAGGCTCTAGTGAAAACCAGGCCCCAGATAGACTCTGTGTCCTGTTGTGGTACCTGGGTGCCAGTAACAATATCTATGTATAAAGAAATATCAATATAGTAAATATCTATTACCTGTTAGGGACACCCGTTGCCCCGCGCCCGCCGCCAGCGTTCAGCGTGTTTCCATCGGATGCCTCTCCTCAGGCTCCGTTTCCACTCACCTCTCCTTACCTTGTTCTGCCTGGTCGTTGCCTCACCGCACCTCTCCTTACCTCCGATCTTCCGGCCCTCTCTGCTCTCCTCACTCGCGCTCACTCCCCTTCTCTGCCGACGGCTCCCTTAGCAACAGCATCGTGGTTACCAACCACGTGGGAGCCGTCTCTTCCTCAGGCGCGCGTTCTGACTTCTCACTGAACCAGAGGCATTCCCAGCCCTCTGGGAGATGCCTTCTGGTTCAGAGTTTACTGTTCTGCACCAATCACCTTCTGGCCCTGCCTATATAAAGTTTACCCTGTCACTTCCTCCCCGCCGGTTATAGACTCTGTTTCAGTATCTGTGCCTGCCTGTCTTGTCTGCTCTTGCTCTTGCTCTTGTTTCTATTGATTATTGAGTGCCCCCCGTTAACCTTGCCTTAAACCTTGCCTGTTTTCCTGGTATTCATTCTCTCTCTCCTCCACCTTTGTGTTTTATTCCCTTTGTATTTAACCTCTCCATCCCTGAGTACTTGTTTCTGTGCCCTCTGGGTAGTTGTGTGATTGCCGGTGTGGTAGTGTGTGAGTAAGTCCCAGTGAGTCAGTTTGTCCTGTTCGTCTTTGTCTCTCCCTTAAGTCTGTGTCTTGGTTTAGTGTTCTCCGTTGTTAGTCACGGTCCAGTCCCTTCTGGTTCCACTTTGCTTCCTCCCTCTTTTACCCTCTCCATTCCCTACTACCCCGTTTCACCCTTCCGGGCCTACTCTATAGGGTGTAACCTGACGGATACCTACCAGCTCCAGTCTATCCCCACCACTAGGGGCCCTAGCGAACACTCGGGCCGACTTCAGGCTCTACTAACTGGTGAGTACCCGGCTTCCTTGTTCTTCTCGACGGCCACCCCGGTACTAGTCCAGGTAA